>CM021107.1:270033092-270220717 GCA_007115665.2 Sequoiadendron giganteum
GAGAGAGAGAGAGAGAGAGAAGAGAAGTAGAGAGAGAAGAAGGTGGAGAGATTGACAGAGGGAAGGAGGGAGGCAGAGAGAGAAAGATGTGTAGAGGGATACGTAGGTAGAGAATTAGAGAGGGAAGGTGAGATAGAGAGAGAGGTATGGATGGAGAGATAGAAACATAGAGGTAGGTAGAGAGAGGGAGGGGGGATAAAGAGAAATATAGATGGAAGGAGAGAGGGAAGAATAGGTGGGGAGGGAGGGAGAGAGAGGTGGGGAGGGAGGGAGATAGGTAGGGAGAGAGAGGTGAGATAGAGAGAAAGAGAGTAGAGAGGGAGAGATAGGTAGAGAGAGGGTTGAGATAGAGAGAGAGTAGAGAGAGAGTAGAGAGAGGGAGAGTACAGAGAGGGGGTAGGTAGAGAAGGAGATAAGAGATATAAGCACTAATCCCTAAATCTTATAACCCTCAAACTTCAACCCTCAACCCTAAACCCTAATTCCTCAATCCTCAACCCTTAAACCCTCATCCTTCAACCCTCAACCCTTAAACCCTAATCCCTCAACCCTTAAACCCTCATCCTTAATCCCTCAACCCTTAAACCTTAATCTCTCAACCATCAACCTTTAAACCCTTAATCCATAAACCCTTAAACCCTAATCCCTCAATCCTATAACCCTCAACCTTCAACCCTTAAAATTCAACCTTCAACCCTTTAACCTCAACCCTCAACCCTTAAACCCTATCCCTCAATCTTATAACCCTCAAACTTCAACCCTCAACCCTAAACCCTAATCCCTCAATCCTGAACCCTTAAATCCTAATACCTCAACCCTCAACCCTTAAACCCTTAATCCCTAAACCCTTAAACCTTAATCCCTCAATCCTATAACCCTCAACCTTCAAACCTCAACCTTTAACCCTCAACCCTTTAACCCTTAACCCTCAACCCTTTAACCTCAACCCTCAACCCTAATCCCTCAATCATATAACCCTTATCCCTCAACTCTCAACCCCTAAAAAATCAACCCTCAACCCTTAAAACTTCGACCCTCAACCCTAATTTGTCAACCCTCAACCCTTAAACCCTCAACCCTATATGTTGTACCCTAATCCCTCAACCCTTAAACCCTTAACACTCAAACCCTAAACCCTTAAACCCTCAAACCCTAATCCATCAATGCTCAACCCTAAGCCCTCAAACCTCAACCCTTAAACCCTCAACCCTCTACCCTATACATTAAACCCTCAAACCTAATCCCTCAACCCTAAACCCTATACCTTAAACCATCAAGTCTCAACCCTTAAACCCTAATCCCTCAAGCCTCAACCCTTAAAACCTAAACCCTTAAACCCTCAACCTCGACCCTCAACCCTAATCCCTCAACCCTCATTCCTTAAACCCTAATCCCTCAACCCTCAACCCTTAAACCATAAACCCTCAACCATTAAACCCTCAACCCTCAACCCTTAAACCCTCAACACTCAAGCCCCAACCCTTAAACCCTAAACCCTTAAACCCTCAACCCTTGACCCTCAAACCTCAAACTGAATCCCTCAACCCTATACCTTAAACCATAATCCCTCAACCCTCAATCCTTAAACCCTAATCCCTCAACCCTCAATCCTTAAACCCTAATCCCTCAACCCTCAACCCTTAAACCCTTAACCCCTAAACCCACAACCCTTAAACCATATTCCCTCAACTCTCAACCCTCAACCCTCAACCCTAATCCCTCAATCCTATACCTTAAACCCCAATCCCTAAACTCTCAACCCTTAAATTTTCAAGCCTTAAAACCTAATCCCTCAGCCTTATAACCCTCAACCCTTAAACCCTAATCCATCAACCATCAATCCATCTCTCTACCCTATACATTAAACCCTCAACCCTTAAACCCTAAGGATGTAAGGCAAGGTAGAGAGGGTGGGAAAGGGGTGGGTAATGAGTCAAGGAGGGAGAGGTAGAGGGTTAACGAGGGAAGGAGGAATAGTAATGGAGATAGGGAGAGAAAGTGTGGAAGGAAGAATTAGTGATTGAGAGAAAGAAGATAGAGGGAAAGAAAAAATAATAGAGGGAGAGAGAATAAGAGAGAGGTAGGGAAGTAAGGATATATATGGGGGTAAGGAAGGAAGGAAAAATAGAGAGGGAGATAGGGAGAGACCTAGAGAGTGGAGAAAGAGAAGAGAGGGAGAGTGAAAGGGAAGTATCGATAGATGAGTAACAAGCAATGGAGGGAGAGGTACACATGGAGGGAGGAGGAGATAAAGAGGTGATGACCTAGAAAGGGGAGGGAGAGGGAAGATGAGAGAAGGGTATGTGCAGGATCATAATGGAAAGAATAGGCCCTTAAGTGGCAATGAAAATTTAGAAAATCAAAGTTAGGCAAATTGACGTAAAAATTTGAATAAGCTATCTATATGATTTCAAAAATATGTAAGAATAGAATTTGTAGAAAATTTAATATAGTTTCTAAACTACTAGGTTTATTTTAAAGAAAAAATATTCTATTTGGTGAAAATTTGAAATTTCAATGCAGTAGTACTTAAATTTCAGGGAAAAAATAAGAAGTAGGTGTCTGTCTGACCACCCTAACCACAATAAAATGATAATATTATTTTATAAGATTTTAGATATAAGTAGAGAACACATGTCTAGATGTGATACATATTTTTTTGTAATTTTTTTCCAAGTAAATATTTAATTATGATTTTTTTATTACAAATTTTAAAAAATATAAACACTCATATGTCTAACCACCTTAACTTGGTCAAAACTTCATGAAATTCAATTCTTTTTTTTTAATCCTATAGTATGCAAAGCATAGAATGTGACACATTTTTCAAATTCAAAAAATGTGATACCGTTTGAAAGCTATAGATGTTTTTCAATCATCCTACCAATCAGGACTTTAGTTGTAATTCAAATAGAAAATAAATAATAATAATTTATTAAATTTAAAGTAAAGCATAATTTATATTGGTGGAACGTTGAGAATATCCTCTAAAAACCCTTTTCGTTTCATCAATTTTGGGTTAAAAAAAAAGTCGTCAGCCACATGGGCCATCATATCACTTACATATCATCACTTTTTGGCCCATCATGATCCTACACGTACCCAGAAAGAAGAACGAGATGAGAGATAGTGGGGGGAGAGAGATGGGTAATGAGACAAGGTTGGAGAGACTTGGAGATGGGGAGAGAGAGAAAAGAAAGAGGTGAGAGATAGAGAGGGAAAAGAGGTGGTTATGAGATAAGGAGGGAGAAACTTGGATATGGGGAGAGAGAGAGGTTCGAAGGGAGATATAGCAATCAAGAGAAAGGAGAGAAATGGGTGAGAAATAGTAACAAAGGGAGATAGAAGAAGAGAGAGGTAGGGAGGAAAGGATGGAGATGGGGTTAATGAGGGAAGGAAAGGTATAGAGGGTAGGAGAGACCTAGAGAGAGTTGAAAGAGAATAGGGTAAGTATTGGTTAAGAGGGAGGGATAGAAAGAGGGACTGAAAGGTAAAACCTCGACTATCCATCATCAATCATAAACCGTAAACTATAAGCCTTATCAAAACTGGGTGGTGAGACAAATAGAAAGCAATAAAGTTCATGTTTTTGTCAATACATCACCATTTAGTGAATTCCAAATTTGGAGAGAAAAAAATTTGGTGCTTGCCAAATGCAATGCAATATTTGGTGAGTGCCAAATTTGGAGAGAACCAAATTTAGAGAGCGCTAAATTTGGAGAGCACCAAATTTGGAGAGCGCCAAATTTGGTGAACACTAAATGTTACATTACATTTGGCAATGCCCAATTTGGTGCTCGCCAAATTAACTACATTAGGAAATACCAAGCCTAAGGTTTGGATTTTTTCGAATGACTATCTAATGCCAAGGATGTGATTTTTTGAAAGGGTAACAAAATTTCACATATTTTTGTCCATGCTAACCCTCAAGTTTGCACATTTTTGTGTAGTGTCAAAAAATGGGTCCTTCGACATTTTCACACTCGTTTGGTCCTCGTGGATTTTGGCTTAATGTTTCCTTGACTTGGTGTTGTAATGTGGATAACATGTTCACATTAGGTCTTGGACCCTTGTCAACTAATGGATTTTAATGATACCTTGTTGAAGTGTTGTAACACACTTTCACACTTTTCTAGGGTTTTATCAATTAACTAAGCATAATAAACATACTTTTAATCATAATTAATCTTAATCTTGCCTTATTTAGAGTGTTTCAAAGTTTTGTAACATAGTTTCACATTCCTCTAAGCTTATCATTAATAATTGGGCTTTCTTAAGCTTTAATTGGACCTGTTTTGCATCGACAAGCCACATTTATTGCACATTTTCAAGGATAATCTTGACACCAATCAGTAACCAATCATAATTCAGATGTTCCTAGCTTGAGTGGCCCAAATTTAGTGTCTAGGACTCATTCGCCACCTTGGGAAAATGAGTCCCACCTGGGTCCTTTTGGCCTCGATGCAAGTTTCACACATTTCTAGAAACTTTTGATTTTTGGTCCCATACATTATGTGTGATGGGACTCATTCACCAGCTTGGGCGAATGAGTCCTATGTGACCAAAATTCAAACTTAAATCAAATTTCTGGCAGGATTTTATTCTCCTAGATCTAATATCGACTTGTAGTGTTTTAATTTTGATAATTCCTGCATAATTAAGTATAAATACAAGGTTATTTCTCTCATTTTAACCCCCCAATCATTCAAGTACTCATCCTTATAGAAAATTGAGTTCATAAGATATCATCAAGCATTCACAAAGGAATTCAAGGGAAAATTATCAAACATTCAAGATCATTCTTCAAGCATCAATCATCATGTCAAAGATAGTGTTCATGTTTTTTATTGCACTAAAAATTGTGATGTAAAGTTCATTATTCAAGAAATCATTACATTCAAGATATATCAACATCAAGCAAGAGTCAAAGACCACATCCATTGCAGCCATTTCAAACATAATTACAACAACTTATTACTAGGGTTTTCTTAGTTGCAACATTATCTTTTGTTCACTCAACATTCTCCCTTTACATTTGCTTTAATTTCAAGGTTTAATTACCAATAAGGGGTTTGACCAAGGAAAACCCCTATTCTTTAACCCCACAACATTTTCCCCTCTTCTTGTGTGTGATTTGTAGGTCCAGGTTACAGATATGTCAAGAGAAAAAGTTGGAGAAAATTTGTCAAGTCTCCAAAGTTGTCATTCAACCTTGGAGAAGCTCGGAGAAGACCTACAGGTGGTATTTTGCAGATTTAGATTTGGAAACTAGCCAAAAAGAGTAGAGAAAACTAAGAGACACAGAATCCAGTTTAGAACGTTAGGAAAAGTAGAAGTAGACTGATTCACCACTATTGTCGAATGAGTTCCACTATATAGGCCTAATCAAGATTTTTACAAATTTGGATACCCTTTTGGCTAAAACCCGCCCTAGTGTATTTTCCCGAAAATTGGATTAATTCACCCAACTTGGCAAATGATTCCCAGTCAACTTCAACAATAGATTTTTAGTGATCTAGATCTCCATTCTACCTTCTTCAGTCTTCTAGGTGCACACTTTCAATCTCACAACTTTTTATTGTAGTTTGTTCATCTTTCTAGGTTAGTTTGCATATCACACTATGTTTTCCAACATCTTTTCCAAGTTTAAACTCGGTGGTGAACCCCTCACTAGCTATCATTCAATCCCTAGAATAGTCCCTTTGTCAGATTTCAATCTCCTTTGCATTGAAATCTCAAGGGCTTTTTCTTGAGTGAAAAGGTTGAAAATTGATCTCTCTCCTTTTAGGTCCAAAACCCTAGAAGCGAAAGAGAGCACACATGACAATTTTCTTCTTTTCCATTTGAATGCAAGTTTATTAAAAAACTGTGATGAGGTTAGGCTCTCTCTTAGCTATCTAATTATATTTTTTTTTCCATTTTGATTATGTTAAGGTTTTCATCCTTCTCTTATTAAGGCCTTCATTTTTTTTCAAAAACCATGTGCTAGTTTTGGAATAGATTTTTACTCGTTCATCGAATTTTGAAACAAATAATTTTTTTATAAAATGGACTCCATTCTACACGTAATGAAAATAAATTATTTTTGATTAGTTTTCAAAAAAAATGGGGGAGAGCACGCTCAAATTTTAGCTTTTCAGGATGTGTCCACTTCAAAAATTCATAAAATATTATATATTCATTAAAAAAATTAGCTGAAAGAACGGGGATAAACTACATGGTGTTAGCTAATTTCTCACTATTCAGATTTTTAAAATTCTAAAAAAAATTAATGAATAAGGGGGGCCCTCAAATGCTATACTATTTTCTTTTATAAAAATTAGACCTATTTTGCCCCCCTCTTTTTCAAACCCTTAGTCTTTATTATTATTTTTTTTAAATTAGTAGCTTAGAAAGTTGACTCGGAGCACTTCAACTCTTGTTCTTGTTGCATCTTCAAATTTTGAGCATAACTATCTTCATTTTCTCATGCACATCAGACTTTGCTGATTTCAGAAAAAAATTGGCATCTTAAGAGCCATTTTTGTGTCATAGATTAGTGCACACATCCTGCATAAGAAACTCAATGATGAAAATATTTTCAAACCCCAAATGCATTCAATTCTAGATACCAAGAAATGAATTTATCTGAAAGATAATGAAAATATGATGACTGTTTTCAAAAATTACTTTCAGGAGAGTAATGGTTATCATCAAAACATAACAAATGAAAGGTAAATGACAAGAAGAAGAAAATGTCATGGCTGCACCTCCAAAACTATTTTCCATTTTTCTTTTAGAATTGTACAACTCCAAAATTTCCCTTATGTCAAACTTGTGAGAAGAAAAAGGCATTTACAATGCTTAGAGCCTTATATTTATAGGTAGTTCCCTATAACTGCATCATAACTAACTTGAAACCACCCTAGAAACTACCTCCACAAAAAGTGGGAATATAACTAAGCTTTATTAAAGTTAGAAAATTCTTAAGTTTGAGCAATACAGTTGATTTTCTAACTTATCACAAAATTGATAAAGTCACTAATACAAAATGATACAATAAAACATAACCAAGTGACTTTAACTTAATTAGAATGAGGAAGTTACATATATTTTCTCTAATATCATTCATCTGCAATGCTTGTGGTGTCCTCTGAAAAAGTTCTTTGAGTTGCAACTTTCCTTTGTTGAAGAGATACTGTTGCCTTGAATTTCTTGAATGATTTAATAGATAATGCCAAGAATTTATTCCTGGGAACAATTACATTCACCATCCTTATTTTCCAAATCAAATTCCCTTTTTGAATATCTTCTATACTCTGATGATAGTTGATCAAATGACTATTGCAAGCCTTAAGTGCAACAAAAATAACACTTAGCTTATCCATCACATCTACATTGAAATTTTTTTTGTTGAATAAATCCATGTCCACCATCTTCTCAAAGCTGCCCTGTATGACTTGAACATCCATACGAACCTCATCCCTTATTAATGCCTCTAGAATTATTGATAGGAGATCATCTAAAAAAATTATTGTTATCTGCTCACAAGAATTCAACAATTTTTCCTACTCCATTACAATTTGGCTAATATTAATAAGTTTTCAATCTATACCTAAAAGCCACATATCAATTTAGTTTTCTTATATACTTGAGAAAACCTTATGCGAAAGCAAAACATCAACATCTATTTTGACCATTTATTGAAGATCCTTTTCAATCTCACACCAAACTACTTCCTCTTTTTTAATGTTTTTCAAATCCTTTGTAATCCCTTGTTGCATCACACCAACCTTCTCGTGAATTTATTTAGCCTCACGAATAGAAACTAAGGCATTTGCTTTTATTTTCTCCGCCAAATTTTCAATTATTTTCCCATATGATTGATACTTTTGCACACTTTCCATGACCTCCTTCTAAATGAATTCTCCATTAATAGGCATTGTTGAAATATGAGTAGCATCCAAAGGTGGAGTAGAAGTGTCTACTATAGATTTGAGATATGATGTTAATGTTTGTACCTGCTGCTTCAACTAATCTAGTTATAATATTTCTCTTTGTTCACCTTTTATATTAATTTATCTATAGATACTTGGAAATTATGGATGCCATCATCATGTGTTGAAGGGTTGAGATCAACCTTAGTGATGTAAAAATCACTCTCATCCACCTCATCTACATTTTTCTCTAAAGTAGGTTGAGCCACTTCAACACATAAATTTCTAGATGAAGGATCCATTATCAATCCAAATGTATTTTTTCCCTTCTTTGGTATTGTGGTATCCTAAATCAAATTTTCCACTGTATCAAACTCAAGAGCAATTAACTAAACCACTTTCATTTTCTTTAAAAAAATTTGTTGCAGCCATGATGAAGAAAGAACCTAAGAAGAATCTAGAACATCCACCAATGGTGGCTTTGATGATATTGAGACATTAGGTGCAACTAGTAAGGAAGTTTCATTAGGACGATCATTGTTAACATGCGTTTCAAGATGAGAAACAAGATCATCATGAGAAGGTGACAAGAGAAGAACAAAAGGCGAGATAGATGGAATTAATTCTTCCTCATTAGGATGACTTTGAGAATCTAAGTATTCCCTCTCTTTTGTAACTTCTTGAATTGAGTCCAATTCCTTTTCTTTCAATTCTGACCTCTTTCTTTTTATTTTTGGATTACTCTCTCATGAACTTGCAAGATTACCTCTCTTATTTGGATCCTCATCATCACCACCACCTTGAACATTATACTGAGAACTGGGAATTGAAAAATAAACCTATGAGAAGGTTGAAGAGGAAGAACATTCCTATGTGTCACTTCTTTTCCTTGAAGAATTATCTTTATCCCTTGGTCTAGTAGTTGTGGCCTCAAGTATCTTCCTCTTTAACCATTCTTTTGATCTCATGATGATGTGAGTTGTCCTCTAACCCAATTCTCTCAACTCTTGACTTTACCAATTAATAGGTGGTAAAGGTAACACCTACATTTTCTCAAAATAAATAGGATCAATCAAATTTGATTTGTCATCCTCTATGACGGTCACATCCAATCCTAATCCAAACTCTATGATATGATCAATAGTAAACCTCATCCAATCCCTCCTTCAGACCTCAAAATCATCCTCACAATCCTCCTAGAAGTTCTTTATTTTTGGAAAATGATAATAAACTACACCAAGGTGTAAATTATCTCTGACATACCATTTTTCATCAAATGGGAATCTCATTTTATAGACACCCATAGTCAGTTTGGCAATTATTCTCTCAATGTGTTGAGCATTTGTTGAAGACTTGCAACTATAGTAACCAAAGCCTATAGGAACATGAATACCATTTTTCCTTCTATCCCTACAAGTCTTGTTAACATGACCAATATGTCTGCATACTTCTGTTAAAACTAGCTTGTCATTCATTTATCTTGGCAACATATAAGGATATAAATCAAAACCTTCGATTTGTATATATGTAAACCTCAAAAACTGGATAAAGTAACTCCCATATCATTTGATGAGAATTGATGTCTTTGGAGATATTCTAAGTCCAGTATTCCCCTGGAATTCTCTTGTTGTCAACATAGTGAAAGTGTCATTTACCCTACGAAAATGCTTGTAACTTTCCTCCAGTTTCAATTGATAGTAGAAATCATAGATTTGAGTTTTGTCATGAAAAATCCCATAACTATTGAGTCCTATCAAAATCTTCATACTTGTAATGGCATAAATGAAATAAGAGGACATGTAAAAGTATCGATTTTCCTCAAATTTGTTCTCTGATCATGCAAGCTGCCACTTATGATACCTCCCCAATCAATAAACCAATTACCTGCACATATAATGGTAATAAATAGGTAAATCCACCTTTCAAAATTGTCTGAATCTTTATTCGCAATCAACTTATTCAGAAGTACCACCATATTGAAAATATCTTCAAGGAATAGGGACTAGTGAAAAATTCTTGGCAACTGGGACTTTCCCTTTTTGGGTGCCAACAACCAATGTAGTGCAACGATATTGCAACATTTTTCCCTATTCTCAACAAAATATTGTTCTGCCGTTTCCATGCTTATATTAGTGAATTGATCCCTAACTAGTAATCTGAAAATGATCCCAATAGAAATGAAATCTAATCTCACCACTAATTTGTCATCTGAGGTTTTAATCTCTCTAATTTCGGGATCATAAGCTTTCATACATTCCAGGATGAGCTCGAGACACTGAACAACTACTGGATATCCTGCTAGATTCACTAACCCACTCTCATATACCTTTTGTGCAAATTGAGACATGTTGCCATTCTTTCATGCTTTCCCAAAAATCATGAATACTCATATACCCCAATCTGATCTGTTATTTCGAGAAGCGTCAGTACTGAGATGTACTCGTAGCCTTGGTATTTATATTTCATTTTTGCACGAATCTGTTATTATGGAATTGACTATGTTGAAAGAAATCGCTCCTGCAATACCCCATTTTCACAATTTCAAGCTTGGGCCCTGTCAACTTTTTCTGATTCACCTCATATCTGGAAAATATGCCTATTTTGAGAAAACATTACCTTTGGCAATATTGCTGCTTTTTTGTTTTTAGCAGTAGGTAACCGCATTCATTCAATGCACCTTGTTGGTTTAATCAGCACAAAATCTGTGTGTTTACGAAACTTCAATCCATGCCAACACTCTATTGATAAGGATTTTAAAACTTTTCACACGCTGTCTTCACACCTGTAACTGTGTTTACTTGAAAACTTTTGCAATATCTCACCCTTTGCATATATGTCGACTAAGGCATTTGACATTCATAATACCTGATAGAAACTATTCTATGCGCTTTGATGGATGTCCACATCACATTCTAACGCTCTTACTTCATGAATACCATTGTTGACAACGCAACAATTACAACACCTGATAAAGATTCTATGCATAGCAGAAATCGTTATTTCCCATTCGAGGACATTCCTAGGAGAAATTTCGTTAAATAGTTCAAATGCCTCATCTAATGGTTCCACATCCTGGATGCGCACATTTTTGGAGAATTTTATCAAGAATTTCACTTTCCAGTACCTCTAATGCTTCCACGTTATGCATACATGTTAACCAGGGGAATTTGTAATTACAATATCTGACAAAAACTCTCTCTTATGCGCCCTTTGTCTATTCCAGTAGTCGTGCCATGTTAATTGTGTAATCCAGCTTTACGCATGCCAACTGCATTCGTTTGAAAGATTCTGAAGCCATTTTAATTAACCATTTGATGCAACAGTATGAGGCGTGACTCTTTCTCTGCTAACTGTATTTGTTTTTGCCTTTAATCTTCTTGAAAGCTTTGTTTTTTTAAAACCTCTCGTCATTCCATGAAACAATGCTGCGTGATTTTCACCTTTGCAAATTACATCTGCTTGAAAGCTTTTTAAACATTTGCATCTCCTCTCCCATCTTTGTTCGCCAGTTTGCATGAGATTTTTAATGCCTCTTTAAGAATTCCATCGACTGCTATATCCTCTAGACAATCTTTGTGAGACATGGCGCCATCTGAAAATTGCATTTGCTTGGATTTCTAACGCCTTTACAACAATTTCACACCTTGTTTCAACTTCCACGCACCAGCATGAAGGTAACACATGCAATATCAGACAAAATTACTCCATCTTGTATGCCTTGATATATGTCTATATGCTGTACCCAACTCAGCATGCTATGAAATAAAACCTCTGTGACCTGTTATTGCATTGAACTCAACGCTGCAAGCTTGAGAGAATGGAGGCGTGGGTAATAAGGTTTTTGCAGACCTTCACTTAGACATCCATGCATATTTACCTCTCAATGATGGCGTAGAAATGAGAATACAAGAATTAAAACTGAAGTCTAACTACCCACAACTTCAGTTGCTTTCACTTTTGCATGCATATTTAACAACTGCCTCCTCCTTTATTTCCCTCCACAAAAAGCCAAAAATAGAGGAAAAATAGTGTACATGAGGTTTGCCAACTCCTCCCTTTTCAAATGCTCAAAGTTAAGAATTTTCAGAATTTGAGCAAGGTTAAAATTTACTCAAATGCAAGAAAATGGGGGTTCAAATTTTTCTGAAATGTGAGCAATATAGGTTAGGATTTAGAAAATTGTGAGCATGAGGTTAAAATGCATGCATCTAAATGTGAGCAAAATGAGGTTCAACATAGGTTAGGAAAATGAGAAACTTGAGCAACAAAGGTTAGAATTCGCAAAAAGGGGTTAGAATTTGGTTAAATGCAAGCAAGTTAAGTTAAAATTTGATGAAATGGAAGCAAATGAAGGTTAGGAAGTGGCCAAAGTTGAGCAATGAGATTAGGATTTGTAAAAATTTGAGCAATGAGGTTAGGATTTAGGAAAAAGTGAGCAATAAGCTTAAGCCCACTCAATGTGCCTCAAATTAAACATTTAAAAGCTGAAAAACGTCATTTAATAATTATTTAAAACCTTTAGAATTTTTTAAAAATAATTATATATTTTTTTCAATAAACCCTTGACAATTTCTCATCGTTGCAACACTGAAACCTGCATAACTTTCCATATTGCTCAAAAAACCCCCAAAAATACTTCTATAAGAAAGATCTTTCCAAAAACACTTGGTTCTCAAGATTTAATCGTTTTCATTTTTTTTCAGCAATGCAAGAGACCAATTTTGAGTGCAACTAGAACCGGTCATAGAAAACCTCCAATTTCGACGTCTGACATTTGAATTGATATTGTCAATCAAAATCAACAAATGGGACTCAAAAATTATAATTATATATGATGACTTGCAAAAATAGGGCATGGCATGACTAACTAGTGATAGAGTTTTACAAAATGACAACCCCTAATCATACTCAAAATGGATGATCTAAAAAAACCATAGGACACTCAGAATAACAATGCATTAGGTGATAACAAACTTTTGAAATTGAGCATGTTGAAAAATAGGGGATAACATGATCAAAGAAAGGCCAAAGATTATAATCAAGGGAAAATAAAGCACCATGAGACCTTTAGATCAAATCCTCTACCCAGAACAAGAAAATAACAATGGCTATGATAATGATGATAATGAGGTTAGCCTTGTGGATCGCCTAATGTATGAGGTCCCTATGATGACAATGAGAGTCTTGTAGATCACCCAGTGTATGATCCCTATGATTACCAAACTTTAGGTCTTATTGTCATGATTTATAGTCATTCATTCATTTACCATCTACACCAAAAACCTATCAATTCTAGTCATGCATCAATCTACCCTCAATTTCAAGAACCAATTAACAAAATATACACCGTTAATCCCCAACAAGCATCCATTGCTCATCCTCATCCTATCCTTGAAAAAGGAAACCAATCCATATCCCAAATCCTCATCCACATCACTAATTCAAGAAATTCTTATAACCTCCACATCCTATTCCAATCCTTCTTCTAAACCGTTACCATCCAATCCATCCCAATCCAAAAACCCATTCAATGAAGACACTTTTAGGGATTTTCTCCAAGGAACAATAGTAAAGGATCTTAAAATTCGCTATGCAAAACAAGTTAGGAAATCCCATCACATTGCTAGTCCTATGCCAACCAAACATCTCTCACCATCACGCCCTCCATCACATATCAAGCTCACTCAAGAGCTTCCGATCCAAAATCCAATATTGTCATCCCAAAATCCTAATTTTATCCAAGAATCACCTATCATTATCTAAACCATTGGATCAATGTCAAGAGAAAATACAAAAGAATGAAAAATTAATCTCCATCATAAATCAAGATCAAGTTGTTGAGGAAAACACCATAGATGATCATGAAATACAAGCTAATCTAATCCTTCCTCAAGATCTTTTTTATAGCATCCATGATAGAACTCAATCCTTGATCAAGATCCTACCATTGATTAAGAAATCCAAGATGATCCCCTTATGATCCATCTCTATCCCATCCCTGATCATGAAATTGAAGTTGATCCTATCCATAGTCCACCCACCTCCATTTCATAGTATGAGACACTTGACTCCCTTGATAACATAGATGATCAAACAAATGACATGGATTACATCAAACAAGAAGATAAAGAAGCTACTATGGATCAATCGACATCACATATGACCAATAGACAACAAGCACGAACAATAAGAAAGCTACAATATCCTATCAACTAGGATAATCTATTTTTGTCAAAGCAAGCTTTCTTGCAAATGAGAAAATGGCCAACATTGATGGTTTTCAACCACACAAAGATGGGTTAGCATCTTGTTTCCAAAACAAAAAATACCCCATTGCAAACAAAATATGTCAAAGAATGCAATATCAGGGAAGAGGATTAGGCCTGCATGAGCAAGGAATTTTAGAACCAGTACAGTTTCATGAAAATCCTATATCATAATTGGCTCATTTTTTTTTATTGGCAAAAGGGACATTTAATTGACTAGATCATAATATATCTCAATATATCCCCAATAGGTAGTTTTTAATGTAAGATCTTCCAAGCCATAACTTGTACATCAATGTCATCTTTAAATATCCAAATTTATGTACTTAATTATTTTCAAAATTCAAGTACTAAATCCATGATTTAATTTTAGGTTCAAGCATGGATTTAAGGGCATACAAGGAAGAAAGCAAATATAAATTTTCTTTAAAGTAGAAAAAATAAAGTGATAAGAGGACAACCATAGTCAGTCTAAAAAAATTGCATGAAATAGGAGTACACATCTTCATAGTTAAGTTTAATGGAACCAAAATTGCACAAAAATAAGAAAAATTTTAAATTAGTTATTTAATCCAAAGTAAACTTTAGAGACTTGATAGGACAACTAGTTTAACACATTGAAATCTCAAATATCATCAAATTGATGAATCACTTTACTAAAAAAATAATAAAGCTAACCTTGAGATTGAATATGTTTATTCCACTAAATGGACAAGGAAGAAAAAATGTGCCTATGTTGTAAGGTAGATTCTCTCCATTGTAAGAAATGGTAAACATGTTGCCATCCATTCGAAATGGATTGTAAGGGAGGTGGAGTTTTAATTTTGAAAAAAGAGACAAAAAAGGATCATATCCAGCCAATTCATAAGATCTTTATGTAATGGTATTTTTGCACCATCCTATCCTATTTTAGTAATTTATGATTAGATTTTTAATAGTCAATCCTAGATTATTCGTTCTATTGAATTCATGGATTAAATTTCTATGATTCATAAGGTTTACCATTTAAAGTGAGGAATTATAAAAAGTATATGTTTAATTTTAAAAAAGTAGTGAAGTGAAGTTTTATATTCATCTTATTTGATGATGATGTAAATGTTTATTTTTTTCATTGTATTTTGACTTTCTAGTGCTAGTTATATGTATCTCTCAACCTCCAAAATTAGTTTACCTTTTTCAAACATCCCCCTAACATATGTAGCCAATTTGAAAGAAAAATATATTTTAAAGCCACCAAGAGCATCAATCACTATGCCATGAAACCATGCAATATGAGACAACTATTATAAAATAAGCAAATACAAAGAATTCAATCATATGTGACAAATGAAGAATTATTATCAAAGATGTAAAAATAAAAAAGTTAAAAGACTTTATTTTCAAATGTATAATTATGAAAAAGTAAAAGATTTTAAATTATAATTATGGTGTTATATTATCTATGAAGACATTACATATTACATATATTTTATTTATACTAATTAAAATTTTCTTTTTTAACACATTTTATATATTAAATAAACCAATTAAAAAATAATCTACACATGTTTGAAAAATATGAAAGATATTAGAAGCTCATAATCTTATTCTCTTCTTCAACATCACATGGGTATGATGAATATTGTGAAAATAAAATGATTTGGAAGATGACGCAATGCCATTGAACTAAAAAGATTCTCTATTTTAACAAATGGAAAAACAAAGAATAAAATGGAAGCGTCCAATAATAAGAAAAACAGAAATTTATGACTAGCACTTGCACCCAGGGGA
Organism: Sequoiadendron giganteum; assembly: GCA_007115665.2. Classification (NCBI taxonomy): domain Eukaryota; kingdom Viridiplantae; phylum Streptophyta; class Pinopsida; order Cupressales; family Cupressaceae; genus Sequoiadendron; species Sequoiadendron giganteum. The sequence continues at coordinate 270,049,045 of CM021107.1, forward strand.
GGTGCAAGGAATACACCGATAGTATTATATGGTTACTTGGATTTTATGGCCTACTTTTCCCATTAGTATTCAGATATGTTTGAAGGAATTATTGAGTCTTTCTGTGATAAGATTTTCATGGAATTTATGTTATTATATGTGGGTTACTATGAATCACCAATTAATTTATTTCTGCATGCATATTTTCTACATAATGAGATCCAAAATTATACTGAATTATTTTCTCTTTCACACATTCAATAGAAACGTAAAATAAAAAATTGCAAAAAATTTCTCAAGTCAAAAGGCCCTAATGTATTGATTTAGGAAACAAATTACAAAAATAAAATTGAATATGGGTTTCTAACAAGGCCACAAAAAACCACAACTATAGAATAGGATATTGTCTACTCCTAAGTAGGCATTATTGTAGGCAACACAAGGTTTTAATTCCTAGCCTTCTCAGCCAGTCAATTGAGAGAAAATTCAGTCTAGATGTTTGCTCTCTTCATAAATAATGCACTGGACAAATGGCTTGACATCTAATCAATAGCAATTTGATGCATTCACTACGCATACAGAGGACAACTGCCTGAAATCAGAAAATGGGTGACAACTTGACAAAAAGTCATGGACAATACTTCTGCATTATAAATTCTGAAATAGAATTATTTCAGTATCATTGTTTTCTATGTTTTTGCCTGGTCAATGTTTTTAAGGTTCTACCTTTTGTCTATTGCAAGGAAGGTTGATATGCTTTTTTAAGACATTCATTTGTTATTATTTGGTATATTTAGTGCTCAACCAATGGAAGAGAACTTGACCTTCAGGTTGAGGTTGTTTAAGGGGAGGAGATTGAGGATCTCATATGATAGGGAGAAGCAAACAATGTATTGTGGAGGGAGATGGTGTTTTATATGTTAGTTTTAGTACAGGTTGATATGTGTATTATGGTTCATGCATATGGGAACTGGAAAGTCTATCAAAATTTCAAGATCACTTTGTATTGTTGCTACAATGGGTTAACATTACTTGTTAAGCATTGCACAATTGAGCTAAAATTATCCAAGAATTATACTAATTAGTTTTAGCTTGATGGAAACTTAATAGTATGCAGTGCAATCCTATTTGAAATCTTAACTCCTTGGTAATATTGACGCTTGGAAGAAGGAATATCAAATTGGACAGCTTACATGCTAGAAACGATGCTAAAAATAATGAATGAAAAGCTGGATTTCAGTTCCCAAGGAATGAGATATGTTGTGGTCTGGTAGGCATAACTGGGAAGTTTCCATTGTAGATTTGGACACAGTTTAGTGTTCTTTAGTATACTTGCAATGATGACTATAATTTCAGGTTGGTAATACATGCGTGGGAAAAGGGGGAAGACAGATAGACTTGAATTGGACCCTTCACCTGGCCTTCTGAGGTTGAATGCCTTCTAGAATTTTATGCGAGTCTTTTGGGCTTGAAAATTTCAGTAAACAATGTTCAAGTTCTTTTGATTAAAAACCTCATGAATTTTTCATGTGTTAGTGATTTTTGTGCTATATGATTGAGAATAGGAGGTCCATAGTTAGTCTGTCATTCAGTGGCTTTTCAACTATAAATCACACTGGTTTTGATGTCATTTACTGGTCAATAGTCTTATGTTTGAGATCTGAAATGTACTGTGCTCATCATTATTGCTATTTTTCATAGTTTTAGTATGCTATGAGCAATCTTCAATTAGTATTGCTAGTTTTAACTTAGTTATTGTTTTGTAACTAATATGTTGCAGGAATTTAAAGCTACAATATCAAGTCTCAAGTGGCTTATCAACATAACTTATAAATAACTTATTATGCAACCCAAATACTACACAATATTGGAGATCAGCGCATGAAATTTTTTGAATATGTCAGCAATTGCAATCAATGGAATACTGGAGAAGGTATCTTTAGTAATCCATTTTTAATGAATGTATGAAGGGTTTTTTAACTTCTTATTATTTGTTGACTGGCCACTCTTTATACTGGCAATGGCCGAGTTAAGAGGTTCTGTGTATTCTTTGCAAGGGATAGTTGATGAGAAAACTGACGTGTTTGCTTTTGGAGTGTTGTTGCTGGAAATTGTCTCTGGTAGGAAGCCTTTTGATACTTCAGAACAGAACATTCTTGTTTGGGTTAGTATAACAAAGCTCCTTAACAACATCTTCCAAAATGACAAATATAATATTTGTGTGTAAAAACTTATAGAAAATTTTGACTGAATCAATGTATGAATACAAAAAAAATAGCCAATGAAGGCCTCAGAACATTCTTGTTTTTGTATTTAAATTTGGGGATATTTCTTCTTGTATGTCTTGGTACTGACAATTAGGGTAAGCTTCTTCACACCATCAGAGGATTCTAGTTCGATTGAAACATGATCAGTACAAAAGATTACAGCCCAGATTGTTCCAAAAGTTCTCTTTTATACATTATTTTGAATGATCCATTATATGGTATGCAGTCAAAACCATTGTTAGAGTTTGGAAATATTAAAGACCTAGTAGATCCAAGGCTTGAACGCCAATATGATATTGTTGAGATGAAGAGACCGCTTTTCACAGCATCCCTGTGCATAAGGCATTCAACAATTTGGAGGCCATCCATGAGCAAGGTCTATCTTCCTTCCTAGATACAGGTCTCAACCTTTTATAACAAAATCCCAATTGATTGCCTATTGTTGCTATTTCAGGCTCTACAATTGTTGATAGACGGAGAAAGTCTTCTTAGAGAAGACTGTTGGAGGATACCTTCATCAAAGGATAGTGCATTTGATGACTACTGAGTACTGGGATGAACTGCAGAACTTGAGATGTACTGCCAAAAAATAAATGGAAAGACGCGGAATGGGATTTAGTTCCAACTTAATCTAATACCTAAGTAAATGATCACCTCAGAAATTTAGTGAAACTAGTTTTAAGTTAGAAGCTTCTAAACTCTACATGGTTAAACTGGATCTGTGATATAAAATTAGTGCACCAATCTATTTGTTTGTATATTCTATAGTTATAATCTGTGCAGACAAAACACTCCCATTCAATAATTATCCTGAATGTAATCAGAGTATGTCCTCAATTCAAAAAAATTATAAATTTCTGATTCTTTTGGTATTTTACGATTTTATGCCCTCCATTTTGGCATTTTCCAATTACACAAATTGAAATATTTCATGGATATAGTACAGTGCAGAATACTAAAGTCTGAAATTGAAGAATACTAATGCAATAAATTGAATACTTTGATTGATAATTTGATAGGAAAACTGATCTATGGAACATTAACACAGGGTTGTTATGAAGCATACAATATGGACTTATATTCATCCCAGCAGTCCTAAAACCTCAATAATAATAGATCTTACAATCCTAGACCAATAATTAAGTCACCACAATGATCGATGTCCTGGATGTGACAATGATTTTGAAGGGCTGTGCACTGTAATCTAGACTAAGATTGTTGTTACAACAGCGATATAAGAGTTGCATATCATATGGATCCACCATATATCTGAGTTCTGCCCCAACTTGCAACACTACCTTGGAAATAATGATGTAATTTATATATGTGGAAGCTAGTGGCTAGCTGTATGAAACCTTTTTCACTGCTGCACCTACGATGGAATGTATCAACAGAACCCAGTGATCATAAGGAAACCATTATCATACTCTAATGACAGTAATTTATATTGCAGATGGTACCCAGCTATTAGTGCACTCCTTATTTGTGCAGATCACAATCACAAACTTGATATATTTCTGCCCAAAAAGAATACGTAATTACTTCAACAGTCATAGCACCCCTTTAACACAAATGTAATATTAATTTCAATCTAAAATTTCAACGGTTCAGCTCAATGGTGACTGCTATATAAAATCACTCCAAGGAATTGTAGGTTTTCAACCTCTAATTCTAGACCTAGAAGGTTTTCGTCCTCAAATTAATTGAACCAAAGTCCAAAACTCCAACAACATGTAGAAATCAAAATATCCTTGATCAATATGCCTCCTTATCCTTGATATCATTTGAAACACATTTTTCTTGTGTTAGGAATGAGCTGATAAATATTGCATTTTCAAATTCATTAGTTAATGGAGAGGACCATGACAGAAGCTTTTACAACCAACATCCTCTTGGGTTTGAGAAATTGTTATTCCAGCCATGTCAGTAGAACTGTGCTCATTTACCCAAGCACCACAATAGAATTGTGCCTTTTATTCTTCATATATACTTAAGAAAATTCTAGACTTTATTTGTGCTCGATACAATCTGTAAAAGAATCAAGCAAAAACCACATCAAGTAAAAGAATGCAAAGATGAACAGAAAACATAAGCAATATAAAAGGAGCAGATCTATGCATTAAAGGGCACCTATCAGAATAATAGGTTCAAATTAAGGGGCATAATCCTAGTTAGTATCTTTTTCAAATGACTAATTTCAGGCATTAAATCAGAATAATTTTGCTGCCTTACAACTAATCGAAAGTTGTTGTATTGCTAGTGCTCTATAGAGTTATCATCTTTGGTTAAAGTGTTATGCATGATTGCATTTAAACTTGAAAGGCACAATTTAAAGAGATCAATTGTTTGATTGCAATCTGTCAAAGGAATTTTATGTTGCGCTTTTTCAATCTGAAAATGTTATTTAAATGTGTTATGTTTCTGTAGTTTTCTTTTCCAAAACCTAATGTTAGCCCATGCTTGATTTGCAGCCTTGTTCTGTTGGTTGAAAAGGTCAGTGAAGATAGAGTTGTTGACATGACAAGCACATTATGTAATAGATTATTGAATGGAAGGGAACAACGGCGTGACATGCTAAACATAGCCTTAAATTAACACATAACAAAATAAAACACAGCAAAAACGAACTGGCCGCATACAGATTCCCAAAAAAAAAACTCGCTGAAACCATGGCAAATGACCTACCTCAAGATTCTGCACAAATTGTGTCATGCTGTGCTGTCAACCATACCGATGAGTGAAAATGGACAGAATGTTTAGGAAAGTTTATAAAAATGAAAGGAACCAAAACCAATCTCCCTACAGCGACTACTTCAATCTATTCAAAATAAACGAAAAGATCTAAAAATATCGGGGGTTTAGAGCTGGTAGATTCTTGAGCTCAAGACAAGATTTTTCCTTAAGGATAAACGAAAAGTAGATCTTAAAATATCGGGGGTTTAGAGCTAGTAGATTCTTGAGCTCGAGGCAAGAATTTTCGAGCGGTGCAGTTTTCCATCAGTTTTTTTGCATAGATACAGAAACAACACAATTGCAGTGTTGTTAACATAAGAATAAGGCGGGGTGAGGGCAATTCAATGGTGAATAGTGATTTGTATCCCCGATTTTTTAGCCGCCTGATTTTGCAATTTCCCGGTAGAATTTTTCAGGCATGAGACAATTCCGGTGGGCAAAGTCCACAATAAAGAGCCTATCGGCTAATTAAATCGAAAAAATCAAAAACACTAGAAAATAAATAATTTTTTTCAAACTACGCGGATTTCAACATTAGTATCCCCATAGGGACTAATACCCAAACTATAAAGTTCAATAAATTTGAGGCATTTATAAACACGCTAAAAATTATAAAGCAGTTAATAATAAAGTGGTTATAAGAATAGCGTCCGAGGTGTGTCGGCCGCGACTACTGAAGTGTCCACTGTGCAGGTATCCGTAATAAGAAAATTGAACTCAGCAAGAAGTTTAATCCCACATTGATTTCTGTTAGAAAAGTACAAATTTATATATGAAACAGCAAGTAGATGCCTACTATATGATTAAGACAAATTTTTCTCTCCTGTGCTGGATCAATTCATCGACAGAGCACTCTAGCTTCTTCTTTGTGAAAAACTCAGATTATTCACCACACCACCCAATATTTTAGGATCAGCAGGATTAGGAAAATATATCACAGTACTTTTAACCAGAGGAGAAGCTACATTGTGCAGCAGATTTCTCCCCAGAGGAGTAGCCACATTATCCATCGTTTCTTCAGAATAACTTAGATTACTTACCACACCGCCCATTCTTTCAGGAGCAGTGGGACTGAGAAACTACATTATAGTACATTGTCCAGCCTCTTGTTCACAAGGGGAGTAGCTACATTGTGCAGCAGGTTCCTCCCCAGAGTAGCAGCCACATTGTGCAGCAGGTTCCTCACAAGAGGGGTACCAGCCACATTGTGACAACGGCTGTGGAGGCTTGCCGCCACATGGCAGCGGCTTTGGATTGTCTTCTATCTCCAGCAACTGCACCCACGACAACCGCAGCAGTACACTGTGCCTGTCACTCTCACTAAATACCTTCCCTCTAGAATAAACTACCATCTTCTCTTCATAATAAAATAGCAGAGACCATACGATCCCAAAGAAGGGGGCGCTGCATACCAAAAGTGCTAGGAATAAACTGGACGGTCCCTTTAAAACATACAAACATGATGAATATGAAACCATGGTTGCCAGGAATGAGAACTGGACGATGTAAAAGGTAACTTTCCTATGTAAGAGTGTAGAGCCCACTATACTCTTGTAATCCAAAAGCATTCTATTCACATAGAAGCCTATAATTAATGCCGCCATGGAGAGCAACAGAGCTAGAGTGTTAGATATAAAGAATACCCAGAGCGCAAGCGAATCTCTCCGCACTGGAACACCCAGGTTACTATCCACTCCCCCTGGAACTTGGAACACTGCAGCGAAAGTAAAAGTAGCTATCACAGTTGAAGCTAATAAATACGTTTGGATCCATTCCTTCGTCTCGTTATGGAGTCTTTTTACTGCTGCAGGGCTACTGCTTGTAGAGCGGGCACCTGTTGACATCTTCCCAAGTTGAGCCGTAATCCCTTCTCAAACGACTTCTATCTCCTCCCAATTCTATGGTCTTGCTTCTTTCTGTGATTCATAATAGCATTAGGAAATCTTTTATAGGGGAAACTGTTAGAAATATATGCTCTAACATAAACAGGGTGTTACAGAGTAAAATGAGGTGTTCAGTTTGTTGTTATTAGTTCAGTTTGTTGTGAACACTTGTAATTAGCTGTCAATAAAATTAACATAATTATAAATAGTTGTTGAAGTCTTTTTTTAGTTATAAATATGCAATTTGTTTATAAATAAATTATCAATCAGAAATTATTTTTATATGCTATTATATTTTTCTATTTTGATATTAAAGCCATGTGCTCTTTTATTTTTTATGTTTGAACAGTGTGAGAGTGAACAAATTTTGATTAGTTCAGTTTGCTGTCAAACTTGTAGTTAGCTGTCAATAAAATTAACATAATTATAAGTGGTTGTTGATTGGTTGAAGTCTTTTTTAAGCTATAAATATTTAATTTGTTTATGAATAAATTATCAATGAGAAATTATTTTTATATGCTGTGATATTTTTCTATTTTGATATTTAAACCATGTGCTTTTTCATTTTTTTATGTTTGAACAGTGTGAGAGTGAGCCTCTTGTTATTAGTTCATGTTATTGTCAAACAGTTGTAGTTAGCTATCAATAAAATTAACATAATTATAAGTAGTTGTTGAAGTCTTTTTTTAACTATAAATATGTAATTTGTTTATGAATAAATCTTAAGAGGAGATGTTAGGAATTTAAGGTTTAAATTTAATAAATTAGTTATTAGATTAGTTTTTAGTAATAAATAAATTAATAGTTAGTTTTTGGGAAGTTATTCCCATAGGTAGTTTGCACCAGAAAATCAATGACTTTATAAACCAATGTAATGTAATGCACCGGTATCAGGGCATAGGTTCATACACTAGGCACTATGAGCCCATTATGTTAACCTTGCGTTTAGACTCTTGAGTTTAGGTTTTCACCCTTTTGTTGTTCTCTCTTAGCAATTCGAGTTTGTCCCTAGGTGGTGTTGGTTCAATGGTGCAGAAAACTAGTGGAAAGGATAGGACCCTCGATGTAGTACGCAACGCACCGATATTCTTCCTACCAAGGATGCATTAAGGACCCTCGTGTTGTCTTGTGGTGCATTTCCTGTTGATGTGAATTCGAGTATGATTGTGAAGAGTGTGTGTAAAGAGCAAACAATTCCAAAAAAACAATTCGACAATACTTAAAATAAATTCCATTATATTCCAAATAAGTCGTCATCACATTCATTCATTCATTCATAAGAACAAGTCGAATACATAAAATGACATAAAAGTCGAAAGATAACATCATATTATTCAGTCTAAATCTTACAAGTGTCGAAATACACATTTCAAATAACATTTACAATGGAGGATACATATCCAGATTACAAATCTCGAGACTTAGGCATTCAGTCGCCATAAGCTCGTCAATATATACATCATGAATAATAAAGCATTTTAAAAGAAGAATGAGTCAGTCGATCTTCCATCCATAAGCAAATCTTCAAAAGAAGACAAGAACAAGGATCAGGCGCTTTTCCGTCCAACCTCGAAGCTTACGCTTCCCCGGAATTTCTTAGTCAATCAAGAAATACTCGACCCTATACGAATTGCTTAGCAAAAAGCAATCTACGAGCAAGATGGAATCTGGTGCAAGCCTAGTACTACTAGTAATCCACAAGCATTTTTAGTTTTCTAATTCAGTTAAGAAAGAAGCAAGTTTGGTACTAGGATATGGTAGAGAGCTCAAATAACCCATCTATTTCAATGGTACAAAATAATTACTTGGCCAAGTAAGATGTCATGCACGACAATAAAAAGTAGTTTTGGAAAAAGCAAAACTACACTCTCTATTCACCCATATTCGGCACCCGTCCCGGAAGGTAACTTTCTTAAAAACAACACATGCAGAATTATCTATCATTCATGCATGGTTCAAACAATCAAACACAATCTTTCACAATCTTTCAACATTTAACTGAAAACAGTATTTAAAACACCACTTTTCATTGTTCCAACTTGCAAATAGACATAAAATCAATATTTTAATTCAGTCATTTATATAATCGATAAATTTCAAATACGAAGGTGTATCTTCAATATGTCAAAAATACATATAAAAACGTAAATTAAAAGAGCACACATTCAGTTGTCTCAAACTCTTTTTTTTTAATTTAAGTTGATTTAAAATTCGTTCAAATGGTTTTCAGAAATTGACTAAATCTCAAGTTTATACATTTCGAATCGAATTCATCCTATTTTCAGCATTTAAAAGTCCATCATTATCAAATTTAAAGCTAACTATTTTAATATTCTAAGTTTTGACAGTTTTTCCAAAAATGAAATTTCCAAGATAAAATTCTATTTTTTTGTTTTTCTTTTGGTGTTTATGTCAATAATCTCATAATTCATGTCAAAATAATTTAACTAATTTGCATCAGCATTTTTCTATTTTCTCTCAATACGATCTGTTTGTTTCCAAGTTCATTCTGGTTTTCTAATTTGAGTTCATTGTTCTGTGAATAATTTAACTCTAAATTTAACTAACTCTCAACATAATTAAATTAAATTTTTGTTTCAATTCTTTTCTGAATTTTGGAAATATATTTCATAGTTTGATTTTCCTACACATGAAGAATTGAAATAATTTGTTTTCCATTTAATCTACATCTAAATTTCCGTCTATAATTTTGGAAATAAAAACCATTTTTGTTGATTGTTTTCTGTTCTGGTAAAATGCAAAAATTATTTCTGACAGTCATTGTTTTCATTTTGATTCTCTGTTTTCCTAATTTCTTTAACAATCAAGATTTTCTTAAATTTCTAACATTTATTTCCAAAATTTGTTGAATTTCAAATTGAAGGATCTAATTTATTATTTCCATAATCACAAGTTCCTACCTGGAGAATTCGTTTCCTATTTCTCTCTGCCTTTTCTCCTCTACTCTTTATTCTCTCTTTCCTGTTGCTACTAATTATTCTCTCTTTCCTATTGCTGTCTGGTCTCTCTCTGTTCATTTTTCTTTCTATTGCTGCTGTGAAGATTCCCTTTGGATTCAGTGTGAAGGTGCTAGGCAAATGGTGGCTGGAGAGTCTTCCTTACTGTTGTGCGCATGGAGGAAATGCGTAGTATCTGATGCTTGCGCAAGGAGTGGAGGCTGTGTGGAGTTTTTGATGTGCTGGGGCATGGGAAAGAGAGATGGTCTGCGCATGGAGTGGATGGGGCTGCGTATGGAGAGGTCCCTGTGCTAAAGCTTTTGTTGGCTCCTCCTTGCTACGTGGGGGTGCGAGCTACCTTGGCCGCACTTCTCCAATCTCTATCCTCTCTTGCTGCCAACAGAGAAATGGGAAGGAGGCGTGGGATGTGGATCCAGCAGTAAAAGAAAATAAACAATGCTCTCAACTCTGCTAATTTTCAAGAACTATCAATTCCAATTTTCTCTATGTTTGCCAATTTTTCTGTGTGTCCCTATTTCAGATTTTCCATGCCATAAATTTTTTTTCTCATGCATTCATACATGCTCAGATCCACCATTCTCTCCTATTGATCTTTAGATTAATTCCAAACTCCCAGTTAAAGATATTATTAAATCTTCCACTTTTGCTAAGTTCAAATTTGCTTGCAGTTCCCAATTTCGAATTTTGAATGTATTTCAATTCCCAATTCACAATTTAATTAAATTTACAAAATGAATCTATTTCAAAAAAATAAAATTCATTTATTTTCACTATTTCCAATTTAAATATCATTTAAATTTAAAAATAACTTTATTAAACTAATATTTAATAAAAATCAAGTTTAAAACTCAATTACATTAATTTTCAAATTTTCAACTTCATATTTCAAAAATAAGAATAAGATATTAAATTCACCCTCTATTTTATTTAAATTGCATTAAATTTCATAATCTAACGAAATTATCTACGAAAACACATTTTACAATTTTCTAAGAAATCACACCAAAACTGAATTTTTTGACTTGCAAGCATAATATACACACAAGACATTTAAAATATCAATCTATGTGAGTGTGTGAGATCCCATCTATTTGCACACGTCAATCGGCTAAACAACTCTACCTGGTCATTGTTCTCGCCTTCGACCTCGTTCACCTGTTTCCTGCGTACACTTGCACTCAATTCATCATCAGTAATGATAAACCCCGAAATAAACGTAAATACAATAATTTGCATTTCAATTTCAATTCAATTTCATCTTCATTTCATTTCGAATTTCAATTAATCATCATTAAAATAATCATTAATAATCTAATTCGACATAAATGGTAAAGTCTGCATTTAAATAGATAAGCATAAATTTCATACGTGACATCATTCCCCTCTTGGAAGAGACATCGTCTCGATGTCTTATTAGTCAATCAATAAGCATAACATCATCATCATCATAAAAACATACTATCTTAAACAATAAAGCATAGTATCTCAGTCAAGCATAGTGTCTCAATCAAGCATGATAAAATAGTAACTAGCCACATAGTTCTCCAACATAACATAAGCAAATAGTAGCATCCATGCTATCAAAGTTCACAACATGTGAATCAAAACTAGAGTATAAAGTATCTTCGCACAAAACAAATGCTAATCTAAGAAAGAAAATGATAAAAATGACCATCTATCGTCTCAGAATCCTCCCATGTAGCACTGTCCTCAGTATATTGGTCCCACTGGACCTTATACTAGGTACTATCTCTGTTACGTAGCTTAATGCTATGCCTGTCTAGGATTCGGATGGGCTCCACTAGCACCACCCCTAGATCCTATACCTGTAATGAACGCCAATCAAGAATATGAATCATATCACGATGATAAGGTTTCAACAAAGAAACATGGAAAACATTATGGAGTCGAGCAAGAGCAGGTGGTAACACTAGTCTATAAGCAACTGGATTTATAACTTCCAGTACATCAAATGGTCCCACATATCTTGGTGCCAACTTTGATGATTTCCCAAACGAGATAGAGCTCTTATGAGGCTTAACCCTCAAGAATACTTTATCTCCTGCAACAAACTACCTGTAAGTCATGTTCCTATCAGCATAGCTCTTCTGTCTATCGGCTGCTTCCTTCAACCTACCCTTGATCAACTTCATCTGCTCATCCATTTCCTTGAGCATATCTGGACCAATAATGATCCTATCTTCTATCCTATCCCAACTGATGGGTGTGTGACATTTTCGTCCATAGAGTGCTTCAAAAGGCGCCATACCCAATGAAGAATGGTATGAGTTTTTGTAGGAAAACTCAACCAATGGTAAATATTCTTCCCACTTGTACTGCTGATCCATACAGTACATTCTCAACAAGTCCTCCATAGCCTGATTGACCCTTTCGATTTGGCCATCGGTTTGTGGGTGATATGCAGAACTAAAATTCAGTTTAGTTCCCAAAGCTGCATTCAATGTAGTCCAGAACCTAGATGTCATCCTGGTATCTCTATCAGAGATAATGGTCTCTGGTACACCATGCAACCTGAATATCTCTTGCACAAATTTCCTTGCAAGAGTCAAAGATCCATCCTTCAAATTCCCTAGTATGAAATGTGAAACCTTCGTCAGCTTATCCACAACTACTAAGATAGTATCATGCCTATTTTTGCTCAATGGTAATCCTTGGATGAAATCCATACTGATTACTTGCCACTTATACTTAGGTATATCGTGGGGATACAAAAGTCTTGTTGGATGCACATGCTCAGCTTTGACTCGCTAGCATTCCAAACATCTAGCCACGTACTCCATGACATCTTTCTTTAGTTTAGGCCAAAAATATAAAGCCTTCAACTCTGCTACCATCTTTGTGACTCCTGGATGTCCTAAATAAGGCGCATCATGAATTTCCTCAAGTATCAACTTCCTCAAATCACCACTCTCAGGGATATACATCCTTCCCTGATATCTGACAATGCCATCATTCTCCATCACATAACCATTGTACCTATGATCTAAAGGATCTGCCGCTAAGGCTTGCCTTACTCTGTTATAATGCTCATCACCTAGAAGATACTGCAACACTTGTTGTCTCAAGTTTGACCTTGTGGTCACCATAGCAGATAGATGTCTTCTTCTACCAAGAGCATTAGCAACTTTGTTCTCCTTACCTTTGATACACTCGATACCAAAATCGAACTCACTCAGGAACTCAAGCCACCTCCTATGTCTCGCATTGAGGTTCGGCTATGTGAAGATGTATTTAAGTCCCAAATGATCAGTCTTAAGCTCAAAAGGCTTCCCTAGGAGATAATGTCTCCACATCTGCAATGCATGCACAATCGCTGTAAGCTCAAGATTGTGTGGTGCATAGTTCAACTCATACTGCTTCAGTTTCCTAGACTCATATGCCACCACTTTGCCTTCCTGCATTAGCACAACTCCTACACCTTCACCTGATGCATCTGTAATCACAATGAAGTGACCATTAGGATCCAGTATAGTCAACACTGGTGCTGATGTCAACTTCTGTTTAAGAATCTGAAATGCTTCTTCGCACTTCTCTGGCACTCATATCTCTTTCCCTTCTTCTGAAGAGAAGTAATAGGTGCTGCAATTCTAGAAAACCCTTCAACATACTTCCTATAGTAACCTGCAAGTCCCATGAAACTACGAACTTCTGTGACACTTCTCGGTGTTGGCCAATCTACTATCGCCTCTATCTTCGCAGGATCAACTGAGATTCCCTCAATAGATATCACATGCCCCAAATAGTGAACCTTCTTCTGAAAGAAAGGACACTTTGAAAACTTGCCAAAAAGCTTCTGATCTCTCAAACGTTGCAAAACAATTCTCAAATGCTCCTCATGTTCCTCTTCTGTCTTAGAGTAGATCAAAATGTCATCAATGAATATGAGCACGAAATCATCCAAACAGTCTCTGAAGATACTGTTCATAAGGTTCATGAATGCCGCAGGAGCATTCGTTAGGCCAAAAGGTACCACAGTGAACTCGTAGTGTCCATACCGAGTTCTAAAAGTTGTCTTCGGAATGTCCTCATCCTTAATCCTCAACTGGTGGTAACCTGATCTAAGATCAATCTTAGAAAACACAGTGGCCCCTTTCATCTGATCAAACAGCTCATCTATCATAGGTAGAGGATACCTGTTCTTGATGGTAACCTTATTAAGCATCCTGTAATCAATACACAGTCGCAAGGTTCCATCCTTCTTCTTAGCGAAGATTACTGGTGCACCCCATGGTGATACACTCGGCCTTATGAATCCCTATTTCAGCATCTCCTGCAACTGAGCTTTCAATTCATACAACTCGGTAGTAGTCATTCTGTAAGGAGCTTTGGATTGTGGCTCTGTTCTAGGTAATAGTTCAATTGAGAAGTCAAATTCTCTCTTCGGCGGTAATTCTGTGAGTTCTTCTGGAAAAATATCCAAGAACTCTCTGAGAACTGGATAGTCCTCTGGACTCTGGTGGGTATTCTCCAAATCACTCACCAAAATAGCATAAATCGAACATCCTTTTCGATGTGCCTTCTTAAGCTGCATAGCTGAGATGTGTCTCAACTCTAAAGGCTCTCGAGATCCTAGAATCTCTACTGGATGTCCATAGTCATCCAAACAACTTACCACCTTGTCCTCACAATTCACAATGGCCTTATGCTCAGTCAACCAATTGATCCCTAAGATCACATCGTAAGAACCCAGTGGTGCTACCTAAAGGTTAACTTGAGTTTGGAAGTTAGGTAATTCTAAATTGCTACATGATAAACATGTATCTACCCTCTTCTCTGCTCGATTTCCATACTGAACCATCCATGATTGTGACATAAATCCAGGTCTAACAGGTAATCTATCAACTACTTTAGGGTCTATAAAACATTCAGAAGCTCCAGTATCTATCAAAATAGAAACAGATTGATTGAAAAGCTTACCCGACATCTAGATAGGTGTGGACTGAAAGTCAGCTTGACGGTTGTCAACCGCTGCATGTATTTGATGCTGTGGTGCTCGCCTATCATTACCACCTCGCTGATTTCCTATACACTGAGTGCAATTGGAGGCATAGTGATCTCCTCCACATGTATAGCATCCACCTCATGGCCCTTGTTGACCACCTATCCTATTCTTGATATTGGAGAAGTTGGTGTTATTGTTGTTCACCTTTTTGTTCCCACCAAAATTACCTTCTCCCTTATCCTGGGTATTATTCCCTCTCTTCAGATTCCTGATCTGTTAGTTACTGCTATTACCCCTTTGGTTGTTATTATTATTTTGGAACTTTCTGTTTCCAAAACCAGATTTTGCATTCACACTTTTCCTGTAATTCGCTACCTGCTGCAGCTTTTGTTCCTGTTTCATGGCCTTCTCAAAGACCTCATCCATTGTCAATGGATTATGCATGTCTACATTAGCTCCAATCTGTGGCCTCAACCCAAGAATGAATTTACGAATGCGAAACCGTTCATCCATCTGGTACTGCGATACGTACTTAAGGAGATTGGTGAACCTCTCCCAGTACTGGGTAACTATAAGACCACCCTGTGCCAAATTTTGAAACTCAGTCATCTTCCTGTCAAAGAAAAGCTGTGGAAGCCACCTCTTCCTGAATAGGTTCAAGAATACTTCCCATGTAGTTCCTCCTGGTAGTAATTTCTTCTCAGTCTTTTCGTTATCCCACCAAGTAGCAGCTTCTCCAGTAAACTGGTATGCAGCCCAAATTGCCTTGGTTTCATTGGACATGTTCCTGAGTTTGAAGTATTTTTCCATCTCTATGACCCAAGCTTCTGCTCCATCACCTATTGTCTTACCATCAAACTTGGGCGGTGCTACCCTTTTCAGATCTTTTGCTAATTCCCCTTCAATCCTTGCTTGAGGATTAGGTACTTCAACCCTTACATCATCATTGTTAGGTTGTTCCTGATTTTGGAAAATTTCAACTCGAGGGTTTTTCCCTTCTCTGATACCTTGAACTTCCTGTTCCATATTGTCCATTCTAGAACCCTGCTGATTTAAGAGACTGAGAATTTGGTCCAAGCTATCAGTCTCATTGCTCGCAGCAGCTTTACCTCTAGTACCCATTATGTCTCACAATTCCTACATCAAGGAATGTTCATTTAGCGTAATGGACAAAGGACCCTAGTGTTCAAACCTAGGGATCTGATACCAAATGTAAAGAGCGAAAAATTCCAAAAAAACAATTCGACAATACTTAAAATAAATTCCATTATATTCCAAATAAGTCATCATCACATTCATTCATTCATTCATTCATTCATAAGAACAAGTCGAATACATAAAACGACATAAAAGTCGAAAGGTAACATCATATTATTCAATCTAAATCTTACAAGTGTCGAAATACACATTTCAAATAACATTTACAATGGAGGATACATATCTAGTTTATAAATCTCGAGACTTAGGCATTCAGTCGCCATAAGCTTGTCAATATATACATCATGAATAATAAAGCATTTTAAAAGAAGAATGAGTCAGTCGATCTTCCATCCATAAGCAAATCTTCAAAAGAAGATGAGAACAAGGATCAGGCGCTTTTCCACCCAACCTCGAAGCTTACGCTTCCCCGGAATTTCTTAGTCAATCAAGAAATACCCAACCCTACACGAATTGCTTAGCAAAAATCAGTCTACGAGCAAGATGGAATCTGGTGCAAGCCTAGTACTACTAGTAATCCACAAGCATTTTCAGTTTTCTAATTCAGTTAAGAAAGAAGCAAGTTCGGTACTAGGATATGGTAGCGAGCTCAAATAACCCATCTATTTCAATGGTACAAAATAATTTCTTGGCCAAGTAAGATGTCATGCACGACAATAAAAAATAGTTTTGGAAAAAGCAAAACTACACTCTCTATTCACCCATATTCGGCACCCGTCCCGAAAGGTAACTTTCCCAAAGACAACACATGTAGAATTATCTATCATTCATGCATGGTTCAAACAAATTTCAAATACGAAGGTGTATCTCCAATATGTCAAAAATACATATAAAAACATAAATTAAAAGAGCACACATTTAGTTGTCTCAAACTCTTTTTTTTTTAATTTAAGTTGATTTAAAATTCGTTCAAATGGTTTTCAGAAATCGACTAAATCTCAAGTTTATACATTTCGAATTGAATTCATCCTATTTTCAGCATTTTAAAGTCCATCATTATCAAATTTAAAGCTAACTATTTTAATATTCTGAGTTTTGACAATTTTTCCAAAAATGAAATTTCCAAGATAAAATTATGTTTTTTTAATTTTTTTTTGGTGTTTATGTCAATAATCTCATAATTCATGTCAAAATAATTTAACTAATCTGCATCAACATTTTTCTGTTTTCTCTCAATACGATCTGTTTGTTTCCAAGTTCATTCTGGTTTTCTAATTTCAGTTCATCGTTCTATGAATAATTTAACTCAAAATTTAACTAACTCTCAGCATAATTAAATTAAATTTATGTTTCAATTCTTTTCTGAATTCTGGAAATATATTTCACAGTTTGATTTTCCTACACATGAAGAATTGAAATAATTTGTTTTCCATTTAATCTACATCTAAATTTCTGTCTATAATTTTGGAAATAAAAACCATTTTTTTTAATTGTTTTCTGTTCTGGTAAAATGCAAAAATTATTTCTGACAATCATTGTTTTCGTTTTGATTCTTTGTTTTCCTAATTTCTTTAACAATCAAGATTTTCTTAAATTTCTAACATTTATTTCCAAAATTTGTTGAATTTCAAATTGAAGGATCTAATTTATTATTTCCATAATCACAAGTTCCTACCTGGAGAATTCGTTTCCTATTTCTCTCTGCCTTTTCTCCTCTGCTCTTTATTCTCTCTTTCCTATTGCTGTCTGGTCTCTCTCTGTTCCTTTTTCTTTCTGTTGCTGCTGTGAAGATTCCCTTTGGATTCAGTGTGAAGGTGCTAGGCAAATGGTGGATGGAGAGTCTTCCTTACTACTGTGCGCATGGAGGAAATGCGCAGTATCTGATGCCTGTGCTAGGAGTGGAGGCTTCGTGGAGTTTCTGTTGTGCTGGGGTGTGGGAAAGAGAGATGGTTTGCGCATGGAGTGGATGGGGCTGTGTATGGAGAGGTCCCTGCGCCAAAGCCTTTGTTGGCTCCTCCTTGCTACGTGGGGGTGCGAGCTACCTTGGCCGCACTTCTCCAATCTCTATCCTTTCTTGCTGCCAATGGAGAAATGGGAAGGAGGCGTGGGATGTGGATCCAGCAGTAAAAGAAAATAAACAATGCTCTCAGCTTTGCTAATTTTCAAGAACTATCAATTCCAATTTTCTCTGTGTTTGCCAATTTTTCTATGTGTCCCTATTTCGGATTTTCCATGCCATAAATTTGTTTTCTCATGCATTCATACATGCTCAGATCCACCATTCTCTCCTATTGATCTTCAGATCAATTCCAAACTTCCAGTTAAAGATATTTTTAAATCTTCCCCTTTTGCTGAGTTCAAATTTGCTTGCAGTTCCCAATTTCGAATTTTGAACGTATTTCAATTCCCAATTCACAATTTAATTAAATTTACAAAATGAATCTATTTCAAAAAAATAAAATTCATTTATTTTCACTATTTCCAATTTAAATATCATTTAAATTTAAAAATAACTTTATTAAACTAATATTTAATAAAAATCAAGTTTAAAACTCAATTACATTAATTTTCAAATTTTCAACTTCATATTTCAAAAATAAGAATAAGATATATTAAATTCACCCTCTATTTTATTTAAATTGCATTAAATTTCATAATCTAACGAAATTATCTACGAAAACACATTTTACAATTTTCTAAAAAATCACACCAAAACTGAATTTTTCGACTTGCAAGCATAATATACGCACGAGACATTTAAAATATCAATCTATGAGTGTGTGAGATCCCATCTATTCGCACACATCAATCAGCTAAACCACTCTACCTGATCATTGTTCTCGCCTTCGACCTCGTTCACCTATTTCCTGCGTACACTTGCACTCAATTCATCATCAGTAATGACAAACCCCGAAATAAACGTAAATACAATAATTTGCATTTCAATTTCAATTCAATTTCATCTTCATTTCATTTCGAATTTCAATTAATCATCATTGAAATAATCATTAATAATCTAATTCGACATAAATGGTAAAGTCTGCATTTAAATAGATAAGCGTAAATTTCATACGTGACAATGTGCCTGTAAACTTGGAAGTATACATGTTTATGGAATGACGAATTGTGTTTTCTTGAATTTGTGAAGGAGTAAAATTTTGGCCTTCTGGCTAGAAATGTTGTGAGATTTTGTGTTGAATAATGAATGAAATGGAATGCCTTGTGTGTAAATGATAATTTTTAACGAAAAAGTGTGCTTATGTGGATAATTATGTTGCGTTCTTATGGAAATGTAGCATATCGAGGGTAAAGAATCAACTTGAATGACTGATATTAATGTGTTATGTTTCCACCTTAGTTTGTGATTTTCAAGTAGTCGGCTTCGAATGTCGATGATGAAGGTAAATTAATTGGTTATGTTTATCATGTGGATTTAGTGCTAGGGTGGTTATGCATTTAATTAGTGATATCTATGTGATATTGATTATGATGTCTTATTGATTGTTAAGTGTTAGAAGGACGATGTCATATCACTCATTCGTGAGAGGCATATGACACGACGATTCCCTCTACACTAGGTTGCTATGATATTTTATAAATACATGTACACAATGTTTGCTCTTATATAGGATTGCAGGTACTAGGTACCGACTCCACCTACATTGTCAGGTTTGAGCATACCTCAAGAACCCAATGGATAAGATGTGGAAATAGGAGATGACAAAAGGTCCCCAACCCATATTTGGTAACCTCGTCTATTGGTTTTACTTTGTCAGTAGCCTTATTTGGTATCTTTCGCTTTGTGTGTGAATTGTGATGATATGGTTCATAACTGCACTTATTTTACCTTACTTTGTGACTTCCAGGAGTAATTCAAGGCTTGGGGGGAGGATGTAGTGTCCCTTCGCTTTGGTCTTTGGTTCAACTGTGTAAGTGTTTGTTTGTGATGACATGTTGATTAATTTTAATGGTCTTATTAGTGTTGTTTAATTATTTAATATAGTTGTTTTTATAAATGTCATTTAATTAGTTAATTCAATTTAAAGATGTTTATTATTGCTATGATTAATTTAATTAAAATATTAAATTTAATTATTAAGTGATTATGTGCCAATGTTAAGTATTTAATTAAATATTGAATTAATTTGTAAATTAAATTTTTTTGTAGATTTAAATGTATATTGTATTACTATTTTGTTGATGTTAAATATTTTAATTGTAAGGTGGAGTAATATTTTAAATATTGTTAAATTTTAAATTGATGTTTAGATAATATTGTTCATTTAAATTATTATTTTGAAATTGTTTTAAATGAAAATTTAAGTGATAATGTTAATCAAGGAAAGTTTTTGCATGCAAATACATGCAAAGTTTTGAACTGGAGAAAGATTGTGCTAGTTGCTGATTTTAGTTTTAATTTTGATTTATGTTCTAATTTTTTTTGGAGTTTCAAAAATAAATAATTAATTGGGAACGAAAACTTGATATTTTTTATTATTTTTAGTTTTTGAAATGGGATCACTGGCTATATAGTGCTAGTTTTGGATTTTTTTGGGGGTTGGTCTTTCTTTCTAGAGAAAGAAAATATTATTCTAGAAAAGATAATTCTAAAAAAACAGAAAATTTGGTTTTGGGGCTCTGGAATTATTTTGGTCCTCGTCGTTTCTCTTCCATGTGAAAGTGAAGGACACCAAGCAGATCGAACATCGATTGGGAAGCAAAAGAAAAGATTTGAAGCTCGAAACTCACAAAGGAATTCCTAGAAGTGGTGCATAAATAGGTTGGAATTTCCTTAATCCCTTCTGTTCTTTTATTTGAAACATTGGAACTAAAAGAAAATCCATGCATCGGGTGGGTTTTCCTAAAATTCTCTCTAGAATGAAGTAGACTATTATTTTTTCTTTGGTCTATTAGCTACCCATCGAGATCCATCTCTACGTTGTCTTGTTCAAGCCATTTGAATGCATAGGTATATCCGATCTCTCTTTTGGCAAAGAATTTTGCATCCATTATTGCTCTATTTTATCTTTGTCTTCTCCAATCCCACATTCTTTACTTTGCTCTAAATTTATATGGTGATAATAATTTGCACGTAATCACTACTACATAAAGGGGGGATTTAAGACATTTTTTTAGTAAATTGTCTTAACTTGAGACAAAAAAAAACTTGCTTATTATCTTAAATAATGTCTTTAAGCGAGTGTCTCAAGTTATTGTCTTTAAAATTGTCTCTCTAAAGACAATATAAAACAAATATTTTTTTGTCTCTTTAGAGACAATATGACTTTCATCCCAACAATTGTCTCTCTAGCGACGATATGAAAAAATGTATTAAAAAAAATAAACAATTTTTTTTAAATTATTTTTTAGTGTAGTTTTCAACATTCAATGCTTCTCGATTATCGTCATCCCCCGGTTTGCTGGAAGGAAAACAAATTCTTCACAACTACATCCACTCAAAACAACTCAACACATCATATGACCTACATTTAACATGAGATTCCTACTCCAAGATTGCATGAATGAGACATAACAAAGGATTCATAAATGAAATCACAATTTCTACATCAAATCACTCCTTGCCAAAATGAAACAAGAGAACTGAGAAGGAACCCTGCAACCATTTTATTGATTTTGAAAAGAGTTTTTCTATTACAATCATTTTCTTTGGAAAGAGTTACAAAACAAGCTTTTTGCTGAGCAAAAAGAAGAAAGAACTAAAAAATAAAAGTCCTAAGAGAAGCCTTTATAAAGAGAAATCCTCAAATCAGAAACTTTAATTGAAGAAAGGGTTGCTAATTCTGATAAATTGTTGCAAACACTTTGAAATTAGTTTTCAAACTGAAGGAAATTGACTTGCTAATCTGGACCTTTCCTCTGCTGTTGCAAACAACTGATGTGTTTCTTGCCACTATTAGAAATTCACCTTTGTGCCTTCATATTCTTGGTATCTCAAAGATAATGTAAACCATGCATTTGCACCCTGGAGATAACATTTGTAGACAGTAAAGGCATCATAATGACTAACTGCTTTCACTCATCACTGCCCTCTTTTGAAGAATAACATTGCAACCTTTGACTTGCTCAGCCATGCTTCTATGAGACAGCTATGAAACTCAGAATTATAAAACTCCAAAGCACATTCATCAAACAAATCTACTACCTTGTCATTACTACAACAATCACTGCAACTTATTTTTGTGATCCCACTTGCATGATGAGCCTGAGGAACATTGTGACTGTGTTTTTCTTTACAATAGATCTGCATTAAGCAAGGCTACCATTGGGGCTGTACTTACATGAAGATATTGGCTATTGAATAATGCATTTATCCCCTTCCTTCAATGAGCCTCATAACAATGCCCCTCCATGCAAATTAAGGCTTCAAAACACAATGACTATGGTAGAACACTAATCTGCAATATGACTGAAGTTGCTCAGTAATGGATTCAATGGTGATAAGACTAAAAGGTGCAACATCAGCAACACTGCCACTTGATACAATTATATTTGATAAGGCACATTCAAAAGCTATCCAAATGTTTATCTAGAAGGAAATGCATGTGGAATTATGATAAAAATTGGAACAATGCCTTCAACTATCATTTCTCCATTATATAACTCTGCCCATGTGAAACAAAGAGCTTCTAACAACCACATTTTATCCTTTGTGATCCTCCATAGCTTGCAATGATACTATCTGACAATGCATAATTCTTACACCTAGAACAAAAGACCAAAGGTCATATACTTGCAATAATATTCTATTTGTTCCTTCTCTGATGCATGCTATAATCTACAATAGGTTAAAACAAAGTAGGTTACAAATTGAAAATAAAAAAAATGATATGAACATAAAACAGTAAGGAACTGGGCATTTCAAGAATTATGCTAAGAATGAACACAAAATGACTACAAAGAATAAGACAATGCACCACCATGAAGAGTATGCAAAATGGATAGAAACTGCTTAGAGATTTAGTTGCTAAGAGTGTTAGAAAATGAGATGAGCAAAAAACAATTAGTACAATGTAGTATCTTAAGATGGTAAAAGGAACCCACCCCGGGACCATCGTCATGACCATTGGCTCTCAGTAATTGAGCACTCAGTCTGTTTGTAACCTTAATTGATATTCCTGTACCAAAAGACAAAACTCATATAAGACTTTGGCATGGCCATATAAGAACAAAAAACAAAAAAAATCATAATTCTGCATCTTCTCAAATATATGGAAAGGCACAATGACAACAAACTAAAGCTTTCTAAAAATATTGGATCATCTTCACCAAAAGGAAGGCTTCCACAAAAGAATCTCACATGGGCACACATCCAAATAAAAAATCTGTTACATGTATCTAAACTTTTAAAGCAAGATAATAGTACTACTTCGGATAATCCCTGTAGGTAGGATATTTTAATCTCTACCCTAAGTAATAGGGCCTTAGAAGCATTTTAGGCTTGATATGTAATATAGCATATGAAGAGCACCAGCTCAGCATTCAAGCATGTTTCTAGAGACTAAATCTTTAACAGATTGTAAATCCTGGGCATGCAATTTCTACTTTACTAGCCAGTTCAGTTTTAGTAAAGATAGCTAATCTTGGTTCGAGACACATCTCCCCCACTACAATCCATTATCTCTATTTTCTTTCCTTTTTCAGTTTTCCTCATGCCCTAATTTTCTCTCTGCTCCATTTTCTTTCTTAATGAGAAGATTATTTACTACAACAATTCAAAATATATAGTGTCCTATTACACCAAAATAGTAACCATGCAAAACCCCAACACTGCAAATAGGAAAATTTATAACTATAACACAATATATGTAAGAACTGAAATAATGTGAAGAAATACAAGTTTGCTCTCATGTACTTAAACACAAATAAACTATCATAATTTAAATTATCTTGAACCCCAAATATCATAACTTATTTTTGTGATCCCACTTGCATGATGAGCCTGAGGAACATTGTGACTGTGTTTTTCTTTACAATAGATCTGCATTAAGCAAGGCTACCATTGGGGCTGTACTTACATGAAGATATTGGCTATTGAATAATGCATTTATCCCCTTCCTTCAATGAGCCTCATAACAATGCCCCTCCATGCAAATTAAGGCTTCAAAACACAATGACTATGGTAGAACACTAATCTGCAATATGACTGTGAAGTTGCTCAGTAATGGATTCAATGGTGATAAGACTAAAAGGTGCAACATCAGCAACACTGCCACTTGATACAATTATATTTGATAAGGCAAATTCAAAAGCTATCCAAATGTTTATCTAGGAGGAAATGCATGTGGAATTATGATAAAAATTGGAACAATGCCTTCAACTGTCATTTCTCCATTATACAACTCTGCCCATGTGAAACAAAGAGCTTCTAACAACCACATTTTATCCTTTGTGATCCTCCATAGCTTGCAATGATACTATCTGACAACGCATAATTCTTACACCTAGAACAAAAGACCAAAGGTCATATACTTGCAATAATATTCTATTTGTTCCTTCTCTGATGCATGCTATAATCTACAATAGGTTAAAACAAAGCAGGTTACAAATTGAAAATAAAAAAAATGATATGAACATAAAACAGTAAGGAACTGGGCATTTCAAGAATTATGCTAAGAATGAACAAAAAATGACTACAAAGAATAAGACAATGCACCACCATGAAGAGTATGCAAAATGGATAGAAACTGCTTAGAGATTTAGTTGCTAAGAGTGTTAGAAAATGAGATGAGCAAAAAACAATTAGTACAATGTAGTATCTTAAGATGGTAAAAGGAACCCACCCCGGGACCATCGTCATGACCATTGGCTCTCAGTAATTGAGCACTCAGTCTGTTTGTAACCTTAATTGATATTCCTGTACCAAAAGACAAAACTCATATAAGACTTTGGCATGGCCATATAAGAACAAAAAACAAAAAAAATCATAATTCTGCATCTTCTCAAATATATGGAAAGGCACAATGACAACAAACTAAAGCTTTCTAAAAATATTGGATCATCTTCACCAAAAGGAAGGCTTCCACAAAAGAATCTCACATGGGCACACATCCAAATAAAAAATCTGTTACATGTATCTAAACTTTTAAAGCAAGATAATAGTACTACTTCGGATAATCCCTGTAGGCAGGATATTTTAATCTCTACCCTAAGTAATAGGGCCTTAGAAGCATTTTAGGCTTGATATGTAATATAGCATATGAAGAGCACCAGCTCAGCATTCAAGCATGTTTCTAGAGACTAAATCTTTAACAGATTGTAAATCCTGGGCATGCAATTTCTACTTTACTAGCCAGTTCAGTTTTAGTAAAGATAGCTAATCTTGGTTCGAGACACATCTCCCCCACTACAATCCATTATCTCTATTTTCTTTCCTTTTTCAGTTTTCCTCATGCCCTAAGTTTCTCTCTGCTCCATTTTCTTTCTTAATGAGAATATTATTTACTACAACAATTCAAATTATATAGTGTCCTATTACACCAAAATAGTAACCATGCAAAACCCCAACACTGCAAATAGGAAAATTTATAACTATAACACAATATATGTAAGAACTGAAATAATGTGAAGAAATACAAGTTTGCTCTCATGTACTTAAACACAAATAAACTATCATAATTTAAATTATCTTGAACCCCAAATATCATAACTTATTTTTGTGATCCCACTTGCATGATGAGCCTGAGGAACATTGTGACTGTGTTTTTCTTTACAATAGATCTGCATTAAGCAAGGCTACCATTGGGGCTGTACTTACATGAAGATATTGGCTATTGAATAATGCATTTATCCCCTTCCTTCAATGAGCCTCATAACAATGCCCCTCCATGCAAATTAAGGCTTCAAAACATAATGACTATGGTAGAACACTAATCTGCAATATGACTGTGAAGTTGCTCAGTAATGGATTCAATGGTGATAAGACTAAAAGGTGCAACATCAGCAACACTGCCACTTGATACAATTATATTTGATAAGGCACATTCAAAAGCTATCCAAATGTTTATCTAGGAGGAAATGCATGTGGAATTATGATAAAAATTGGAACAATGCCTTCAACTGTCATTTCTCCATTATACAACTCTGCCCATGTGAAACAAAGAGCTTCTAACAACCACATTTTATCCTTTGTGATCCTCCATAGCTTGCAATGATACTATCTGACAACGCATAATTCTTACACCTAGAACAAAAGACCAAAGGTCATATACTTGCAATAATATTCTATTTGTTCCTTCTCTGATGCATGCTATAATCTACAATAGGTTAAAACAAAGCAGGTTACAAATTGAAAATAAAAAAAATGATATGAACATAAAACAGTAAGGAACTGGGCATTTCAAGAATTATGCTAAGAATGAACAAAAAATGACTACAAAGAATAAGACAATGCACCACCATGAAGAGTATGCAAAATGGATAGAAACTGCTTAGAGATTTAGTTGCTAAGAGTGTTAGAAAATGAGATGAGCAAAAAACAATTAGTACAATGTAGTATCTTAAGATGGTAAAAGGAACCCACCCCGGGACCATCGTCATGACCATTGGCTCTCAGTAATTGAGCACTCAGTCTGTTTGTAACCTTAATTGATATTCCTGTACCAAAAGACAAAACTCATATAAGACTTTGGCATGGCCATATAAGAACAAAAAACAAAAAAAATCATAATTCTGCATCTTCTCAAATATATGGAAAGGCACAATGACAACAAACTAAAGCTTTCTAAAAATATTGGATCATCTTCACCAAAAGGAAGGCTTCCGCAAAAGAATCTCACATGGGCACACATCCAAATACAAAATCTATTACATGTATCTAAACTTTCAAAGCAAGATAATAGTACTACTTCGGATAATCCCTGTAGGTAGGATATTTTAATCTCTACCCTAAGTAATAGGGCCTTAGAAGCATTTTAGGCTTGATATGTAATATAGCATATGAAGAGCACCAGCTCAGCATTCAAGCATGTTTCTAGAGACTAAATCTTTAAGAGATTGTAAATCCTGGGCATGCAATTTCTACTTTACTAGCCAGTTCAGTTTTAGTAAAGATAGCTAATCTTGGTTCGAGACACATCTCCCCCACTACAATCCATTATCTCTATTTTCTTTCCTTTTTCAGTTTTCCTCATGCCCTAAGTTTCTCTCTGCTCCATTTTCTTTCTTAATGAGAAGATTATTTACTAAAACAATTCAAAATATATAGTGTCCTATTACACCAAAATAGTAACCATGCAAAACCCCAACACTGCAAATAGGAAAATTTATAACTATAACACAATATATGTAAGAACTGAAATAATGTGAAGAAATGCAAGTTTGCTCTCATGTACTTAAACACAAATAAACTATCATAATTTAAATTATCTTGAACCCCAAATACCAAAAATGAATACAGATGCATAACCTTCTCTCAATATATGACTTGATCTTTTCCCATGATATATAGAGTAAGTGCAAAAATGTATTATTCCCTCTCCCAATCATTTTCAAACTCCAATCCAAATCAGTTAATATAGTGCCCCTCAACACAAAACCACATAATCTCAAAAGACTATATACCATACAGATAACCATGCCAGAATTTTGATGGAAAAGAAAATTAAAAAGAAAATTAATGCACCCTTTTCCCAATACCTAATAAACCAAATCAAACCAGATATTACCCTACACACCCACAAAACTATCTCCATAACAGCCCAAACCCACCATCCATTCCAAGAGTTATGAACACAAACAATTTCCTCTAATTATCTTTGCAATTATTGGCAATAAGATTACTAGTTTATACTGCTAATAATAAAATAAATACATTTCCAAACATGCAAGTTAAGAAGATTAGTGAAGTGAAAAAAGTTACACACAAAGATCAATTTTGATTTTACATTAATTGTAAAAGCTGAAAAAAAAGATTGCAAGAAGAATTGACAAAAAATATCCTAGAAGCCCCCATATATATGGCAATCATAATGAACTTGTAATAACAAACAGACATCAATTCAATATGCCTGAAAGATGAACAATCAAAGTTTGCAAAAAAAAAAAAAAAAGTCAGCATTGATGGGTCAGATCATACCATTTACTCGAAGATCAACATTTTGTGGCCAATGCATCCTAAAAGGTACTCTATCATTTAAGAGAATGCACCATACCTAAGAACACATCAATCAAGCAAATGATTTTTTTAATATACCTCACAAAAAAACACAAATTTCATCATCTTGCACAACCCTCCATTCCTAGCCATGTCTTACTCATGTAGTTTGAAGAAACGCAGTCTAGCAAGAGAAGTAAAACATAGTACATTCATATATGTTTTTCTTCATTGATCAAAACCTTATTTTTTTTACTATACTACCAAGTTTTGTAAATTATTAAATTAATTGTTGTTGCAATCCAAGAGTATATAAATTTGTAAGAAAATGTCTAATCACATAATTAACAAAAATTAAGGCATGATATATTCTAAAGTTAAAAAAAATGTGCTAGTTTAATGAGTACGTCAATTTGTTTGTTTGTATTTGGAAAACTATAGTCAGTTACTTTTCATACTTTGTGGATGGTAGCAGAAAATGGATAATTTGAATGAATAGTCTTTGTTCTCATGAAAATTTTTGATGCTTCTATGTAGTTTGGTTGGATCATTGAATAAGATTCCTTTATCAATTGCTGGGACCATGCTATTAAAAGTTCTCATGAGTCTTCCAAATCTGTTGAGCATATCTTTTGGTAATTCATCAATGCAGAGTTTTGTATTCACTTTAACTACAATTATATGTTGACAATTCATATTTTTCACATATATACAAATTCTTTGTCTGTTTTAAGTTGATGACCAATATATTCTTTCTCATAATGTTTTATGATATTACATAGGTCTTTTTGCAAGAATATTCTTTGCTCAAGCAAAAATATCTTGATGTAATGTTGATTCTAGAATGTTTTGTTAAATTAAGGGATTGAGGATTTTAAAGGCGCACTCTCTATTCTAGATCTCATTGGTGGAATATATGATCTTTGAAATTGTCACTCTTTATTTAAGTTCAAAAACTTATTTGTAATTTTGTAGTGGAGATTTTCCTTCCTCTAGACATCCAGTTTCTGATGTCAATACATGTCTTCAAAATACTTCTAAGCTCCAGGAGTAATCGTTGGAAGTTGGCTTTATTCTTCTATTGTACCAATAAACAACACATTGAACATCATGTTCTAATGAGAAATCCAGTGAAGTAATCTATCCGTTCAAACTTTTAATCAATTGTGTCAAGATGGATTCAACAGTTGGCTTTTTTTCTGGATCTATGCATGTGAAATATGATTTTGATGGTGATCAACATTTCTTTACTTGTGCATACCATAAGTGTACTTTACTTGTAAACTCATGGTTACACAACTAAAAATGTTACCTTTCAATGTAATGCATTTCCATCCTTGAAGTTTGCAATCATTTCCATACATTTTATACAAACTTCATGCCTTCAGTTATAACTATCTTGGTTCTTTGGCTATACCACCACCAAACAATATGTGTTTTGTATTGACATGGACCTCTTTTATTAGATGGAGAGATATTCCTTTAGGGCACAAGTAGGGTCTAAGAAGGAATATAAGGTAGGAAGTATGCCTTCATGCTTCGTGGTATTATTGAGGAAGCTAGAAATTAAAATCTTTGAAAGGGTATTGTTGTTTTGTTGATTGAAAGAAGGCATTTGATAATGTCACTGGATATTTGATTTTTGGGCAGCTTGAAACTCCTAACATGCTATTCCCAGATTTCCTACATTATGAGACCGTATGACTTAGTGGTATGCCATATTTCTAAAGGAATGTGTCCTAACACTAAATCACTCCTGTTAGGGATGTTCTCTTTCTCCACTAGATCCGCAACTTATTCTTTAAACTTTTGTGGTGGTGTTTACTTCTTGTACAAGAGGCTTGTGCATATAACTTGATGTTCTTGATATCAAGCAGCTACTGGAAAATACTGGTGAAATCAAGATCGTGAATTTTAACAGTGCCAAGGAGGCTATGCCTAGATTTTATTCATTTTCAAGGGTTAGGCATAGGTAGGTCACTACAATGTATACATGGAGTAAATTCACTAGTTTTTTCTTCAGATTGTAGCATTCATTGCACATTGGAGAATCCTCGAAACTCATTCACAATACTTACATTAAAGAGTGCATCAATAACAACAACATAACATGAAATTAGACATGTTGCTACTTAACTTTTGCTAGTTATTTACATGGCAATGTTTTTGTTATACTTGTTTTTGTTTTTGGAAAAGAGTAGAAATTTGTAAGAAAATGTCTGATCACATAATTAACAAAAATTAAAGCATGATATATTCTAAAGTTAAAATGAATGTGCTGGTTTAATGAGTACATCAATTTGTTTTGAAGTTTACTACTTGAAGAAAGCAATTTAATTTTAATGTGAAAAATCATGAAAACTTTACAGTATAAACGATTACAACAAGTGAGACTTTTTATCTCCCTGTCCATCACAACATTTGGAGGAAATCATAAATGTAAATATAACTTGAATTCTGTACCTAGGACTCAAAATATGTGGGAGTACTGGTTGTGGAGGCCTATTTGCTATTTACTCCATTGCTGGTCAGCTTCATTATGGCTTTGGCCTGCCAAGCACATCTCATAATTTAAACTGTGACATACCATTCATGTTGAGTAGGAAATTACCATATAACCATACATGAATGCAACCTTGATAGAAAAGATCTCTAAGCTAATCGTATGCATTCAAGTGGAGATGTGGAGCCTTGAAGAAGTTCTATCAAGAATTTGGTCATTGTCATTCTCTGAGACTTAAAATTTCCGGGTCCATAATATGCTTAGCAAGATAGAGTTGTTTCTTAGAGATGCAGATCACAGATGTAGAATTGGGAAAAGCATGAGGTCAAGCCACCTGTAAGGATGTCATTTGAGAACTTTGACCATGATTGACCATAAGTCTAGAGTTTTTAGAAATCAAACATGACTGGAATTTTACTTTTTAAATGCTTAAAAAATATAAGGCTAAAATTTATGATCAAAGCTTATGCATAATGAGTTAGTAAAATATTTGGATGAGTTTCTTTAAGGGATTCCAAAACTACATATATTAAATATATATGGAAATATGTGCAGAAAAATATTTGGAAGAAAAGGATTCTACAATTACATCTAAAAAATCATTTTTAATGGTGCATTGTAAAAGAGTGAAAGGCGGAGCTACAACTATGAATTTCAATTCACCATACACAGTAAAAAGAATTAAAATATGTTCATAATGAAATTTATCAATCAAAATTGTACCAAAAATATGCACACAAAGAAAAATATGTGGGAGGACCAAATACAGTTTTATTATTTATTTTCCTGCAAGCCATGGAATGTATTTAATAGTAGACAATCCCCCACCATTCCTTATTTCTGCACATGGCATGTTCAACGAACACAAAATAACCTTGAAAACGAGCAACTTCTCCTATGGACTAGGCATGCAACATTGGAGACAAGAACTAGAAATGACATTCTCAGCCCTTAAACCTAAATCTCTCATAGAAGACTTCAGTGAAACACGGAAAAATAAGGTTCAAATGACGATTTCTGCATGGGTGTAACACCACCAAATTGTGTTTGCTAATTGAGGCTACTTGGAGAATGAATGTCAACTAGAAAGTCCTTATGTTTGAAAGCAAAGAATATAGCACAATATATTCCAATTCTCAAGTAAAATAAGAATGGACAACAACAACTAAAAGTAAATTCTTAACAAGAATTATACAAATATTATGATTTGATTGGATGCATTGGAAGGCTATTTTCCACGCAAGATATAATTATAAAAAATTTAATATTTTTTGCACCTTGAAGCCCATATTTAGCACAACTAAGGCGGAGTCCATACAAACTATTAGCAAAAAAATATTGGTTTGAATTCTCACCTTAAGCCCATCCTTATTTCCCTTCAATACAACTTGAAGATAACGATCCTGTATTTCTTTCTCTAACCTGTACATAACAGTCAAGAAACATAATCATATAGCTAATTGAATGGAGAAAAGTATCAAAATCCAATATGTTTTACAGGTTGGAAAAAATGTGATAGGAATTTCCATCGGTACAAGAAATATTTGGTTCAATGCAATCAATATCCATGAACCAAAACATATTTTTTCTGCTTCTTCATCTTGTTAGATTGCATAAACTTCCACACCTACACTAAACATTACTTATCAAGGAATTCCAATACATAATATAAACATCAAAAACCATGTCTTCTGTAAGAGCATTATTTCCCTAATGCAAATTCTGATGAAAGCCTACATCTGCTCTGTCTGCTATTCAAAAAAGTCTCATATTAGAAGAATTATTAAAATTCTTAGAACTAAATTTGTTAACTCCCATGTGCAGATTGGGTATTTTAGATTTGTCTCAAATTCATTATGATCTGTTGTTAGCACTATTGTACATTAATCATAGGTGTAGAAAATAAAAGTAGCAATAATATTTTATATTATTATTACCTATATACATTAGAAGTTGAACGGTCATCTTGAAGATGAACTTAACATTTCATGTTGATAAATATGTACTTTATTACATTTTCAGGTGAATGATAATTACGTTTCACTTTTCCATTTCCAAATTCAATAACAGTCCATTTCCTAGCCTGGCATCCATGACTATTACATTTCAATCTAAAAACCTAAAGAATGGCATCAAACCAAGCTAGATCTAAAAAGAAGCCCAAATACAGTTCATAGTTACTCAGACTTGGAAATGCACAAAAGCTCCATAATTTTAGAAAACAATAATATAAAAAGCTTACAAAAAACAAGAATTTTCAAAAAATTTGGCCTAGACTTGGTGATTCTCCAAAATGGGTCTGCAGGCTTCATTTAGGCCTGCTAAAGTTGGGATTCACAAAGATTTGCCTGGTAAATGGTGAATCTGGTAACTATGATACAACAAGATTTTGTGTAAGCCACATGTATAAGACAATAAAACATGTCCATGCTAAAAACAAATGATAGTACCAATCCATGAACTATAATTACTAATTTATGTTCAATTAGAATGACCTAGTATTAGCTGGCATGTAGTTTCCCCAAAAGCAGCATGAGCCTGAACTCTAACATCCAAGTCATTGTGTGAAGGAAAATGCATGCACAAACAAAGTAGCAAGCACAATAATGGAAGCATCACACTAAAATCATAAACTCTGGAATTTTGATGGTCGAAAACAGACTGATATTGCAATAACTGTAATTCATCACAAACTCTTTAAATAATAAATACTAAATAGATTAGTGTGTGCGTCTAGAACAAACAGTAACTCAGAAAGCACATAAGAAAATTATCAAGTAGTGCACAAGCAAACAATCAACTAGTCACTTTGCTGAAAAGCAACCAATTCAACTCTGTATTGAAAAGAGAGTAAGCCTATATTTTACAGTTATTACTTATTTATAGAAATTTACATCCCTGTTAAAAGAGCCTAAAGGTTAAAACTAAAAGTAAAAATGCGTGATACTTGAGAAAATGTAGATAAGGCAATAAAGACATGGGCTTCTAAGGATCCAATTATGTGAAAAAGCTATCAAAGATAAAAACCCGAATTGTCTACTTTCCAAGCTCTTGATGAAGCCAATCGCTTACCTTACCAAGTTCTTGATGTAGCTACTGTCTCACAATTGTGGTTTGTTGGACAATCCTTTCCAAGGATGTGTAGCTAGGAAGATTGGCATGTGTTGTCATAATCACAAGCAAAATGTCAGAAAAGATACATATAGCATACTTTTGTTTTTCCATGAGTAGTTCAATAACTTAAGATCCAAAACAAAGGAAATAAATACATATGAGAAAGTGATACTATCTTTAACATCCTCAATGTGAGAGATTAAGAAAAGAAACTTAGCAACTAAAGCCAAAATAGGTATACTAACCCAAGATTGCTCAATTCAGTGAATCAAAAACATTTTGACAATATTCCATGCTTAAGAGATGAAACATGGGTGACCTTTCAGGCTCCTCGTAAGCAAGAAGTGCCATGCAATCCTGCAAAACTAGGACAAATACGCTAACAAGTAAGCAACTACTACTTGTTCTTTGAAGTACAAGTTGGTTAAACAATTTCAACACTACAATATATGAGCTATCACCAAATAAATTCTTCAACCCTTGTTTCCTAAATTAGGCCAGAAAGTCCAAGAAATTACATGTGAATGTACTGTGATGCTTTCTCATTTATTTATCGTAATGCCTCTCAAACATCATCACTCAACAATTATGAAGGTTCCATAAAATGGCATCATTATGTTCCTTTGCAGCCTCTCAATCCAACTTGTGAGGCTTCTAGAAGCCTTAAGCAGGCAAGACAACCTAAAGAATAAAGAAATAATAACCAGCCTAATGCTATAAAAAATCAGCTAAATTGTATGTTCAATTGTCTAAAATTGTTTATATGTAAAATTCATAACCCTGCTTCTAAATATTTTTTTAAGAAACCCTATTTTTTTAGATTTTCCCATTTTTGATAGTTTCAAAATGTCCATTTCAGAAACTAAACCCATTTCCAGTTTCAGTTAACATATAATTTATGGAATAAGCAAATATAGTTGGCACCCATAAGCATATTTTATTGCGACTAGTACAACACAGGATATGTTTATTTGCACTTATAGCTAGGGATTAAACAGACTAATGAATGATTTGAAACAAATACTTCTAGTTTCTCAACATATTTATCCTACTTTCCAAATGGTGTCAACTCGGTCTGAGCAAACTCCAATGCATCTGTGTTATTCTTTGTATATTATCTAACACAGATTTTGTCAAAGTAATACACTAACAAACTACACTTGATTATCTAGTATTAGATGAGAATTGCTTGGTGACTGCTAGAGATATTATAAGAAACATTTGAAACTTTCAATACCAGTACCATTTGGGAATAACTCACACCATAGGTAACGAATATCTATTATGTTCATTTTCAGACCTTACCACATCAACCTACACTGAGTGGTCAACAACAAGATCCATAGGTACCTACAAACAAAAAATAAAACAATATCAATAGCTAGAAAAACAAGGAAAATACCATCAATAATAGGAAAAATGATTAAGAAAT
Organism: Sequoiadendron giganteum; assembly: GCA_007115665.2. NCBI lineage: Eukaryota > Viridiplantae > Streptophyta > Pinopsida > Cupressales > Cupressaceae > Sequoiadendron > Sequoiadendron giganteum. Next base: position 270,084,167 of record CM021107.1, read on the forward strand.
ATAAATCTAAAGTAGAATTTAAAGTAATAAAGACTGAAAGAAACGACAAAAAAAAGTAGTCATAATTAAATAGTAATCTTCAACAACCATCACTGCCTCGGAACAGATAGACAGACTCTGCAGATGGTAGAAATAGGAATTGTGCAATGCTTGTTCTGATGTTCTTGTACCATTTTTAATAATATTAATTTGTTGGTTTGTCATGTATTCTTGTTGTTGGACCAACTATTGTTGATTTTTTTGTCACATATTTCATATTTATTTCCATTGCAGTCACCTGTGCATGCAACTCCTCCATTTGGGATTTCTTTGTTGCAGTAATCGTCAAACAAAAAATACACTTCCACAACCCACAAAGATCAAACTATTTTATTACCAGAATGATTCATACTCTGACTTAAAGTAGAATTTAAGAACTACAAATATTAAATCTACTTTCAACTTACTCCAACAAATAAAATTATTAAAGAAGTGTGAATGTTGTTGAAAAATCATATCATAAATATGATGGAAAATAATTGATTCAACACAAATAACTAGAAACCTTGTGAGAGAAAAATGCTCTGCTCCTAAACAGAGAGAGTAACCTCTGAAAATTAGAGACAACAATATCACTTTTGAGCAAAATTAGAGAAGCCTGTTGCTGTAGCTAAATTCTATGCTCCTAAACAGAGAGAGTAACCTCTGAAAATTAGAGACAGCAGTATCACTTTTGAGCAAAATTAGAGAAACCTATTGTTGTAGCTAAATGCTCTGCTCCTAAAGAGAGAGAGAGTAACCTTTGAAAATTAGAGACAACAGTATTACTTTTGCCCAGTCATTCAGCCCCCACAAAGAAGCAAAAGTTGATTCAACAGAGCATTCCTGGAGGTGAATTTTAAGAAGGATGGGACTGTTTCTGAATGAAAAAGTAGCTGTTGTCAAGAATATTATGGGTCAGAGAGAAGCAATAGTCTTTCAAATTGATTATGTAGCTAGGAGAGATTTCACTTTCAACAAGGAGCTTATAAGCTAGAATGAGCACCTACAGGACATGCATAAAACAGGTAAAGGAGTTTGGATGCCACACTCCTACACTATGGCAAGAATCCTCGATTGTATCATAAGTTATACACTTGAGGATTCTACTGATACATTAAAATATAAATTTATATTTTGGTAGCAAATTTCCAAGAAATTTGTCAGAATCCTCAAAATGACATCATGTGTAACTTTCAAAATCCAACACAAGCATTATGTTTGACCTCGTACTCCTTTCAATCAAAGGAGATAAAACATGCCATATTTCCATCTCAATTTCTCATTTTAGTTTTGTTTATACTATTGACCACCAAATTATTATTCATTTTATCAGTTACAAACATGACTGTATTTGGATAAAGTTCCATCTAGCTGGCTCTTTAATAAAACATCATTTCAATCAGTCCATAACCCTCACCCAGTCATTGGTTTTTCTATTTCACAAAAAATGCATTCTACTATGCCTTTTCTCAAGGTCTCTGCAGGAAGATCATTTATAGTTCTTCAATATTTTCTTTGTTTTGGATTTTAGGCATTTTAGGTTTTCTGAGTTAAAAACATCCTTACCTTGATGTATCTGTATTCTTTTTTTTTTTCCTAAGTCAAATATCTTCACAGCTTGTTATAATCATTCTTCAAACTGTTTCTAGTAGCATTATGTTTGCGTTCAGTCAAGCAAGGTTGAAAGCCATTTTAACAACCTCTAAAGCAGAGGAACTTGCAATTATGGTTTCAATTCTTTCTTGGAGCGTCAACTTCATTATCTTTTCAGCCTTTTGAAAGAATGCTTGGCTACAATTGTGAGATTCTTTACAAATGAACAATGGCTTGCCAGCTTGAGGAGGATTTCTTTTTCTCTTCGTCACAGGTTCTTTACATTTTCTTAAGCTAAATTTACTTCTTGATTGTTTCCATGCACTCAATTGTATTATTAAAGAGAACTGACAAGAGGGCAAGTGAACAAATTTCTTGTTTTCTGAGCATGCAAAATGAATTAGAAATTTGTCATAGCATAGCCACAGTTTGTGCTGATTGTGTTTTGTGGTATATATATCTATGCTAGAAGTTCTTTTTTAAGTAAGGGTGTTCTAAAATAGAGACTACTATCCCTTACTATGGCAGGACTATAGATGCTTCGATATAATCCATTGGAAAACAGTTTTAAATAATGCAATCTTTTGCATGTTCGAGCCATTAATTCTAGAACCTGAAGCATTTCACATATCTAAACCTTTGTTTCTATCAATCATTAATTTGGAGTCTTTATTGGAAGACTCCAAGCCACTGCTGTCAATTTGGCTCATTGATACTTCATCGCTGGTGAGCTGAAGCATTTCTCCTTAACTAGCAATCTGATTTTGGGCATAATTTTTATTTTTGTATCTCCCAAAGGAGGGAACTCAAAGCTACGTCTTCCTGCATGAGACAGTAAAAGAAAAGAAGCAACACAACATAAGAAAAAGAGGGTGGGTAGAGGCTGACAGAGCTTTTCCATCCAATTATTTGCTTTGCGGGGACTTAGAAAACCTAGGGATTTGTTAGTATTATCTATTTTGCAGGGCCTTCGATGACCAGAACGTTTGGTCGAGGTCTTAGTGGACGTATGAAGACCCCGTACCTATAACATTCAGATCATTCTTCAAACTATTTTTAGAAAAAAATTCGTGTCTGTTTTTCATATAAAGCTTGCAGAGTTTGATGCCAGGAAAAGAGACAAGAAACAGAAAAAAAATGACAAAGGTGGGGCACACCTGGTCTATTCCTGAAAGGAACTTCATGGAGATTTTATTTCTGTCGCTTGCCCAAGAACCTAAACCCACTTGCTTGTGACTTTTTGCTCTGAGCTTCGCGTCCTTCTAATTTTCTGAAAACCCCTTGTCGTATTTCAAAAACCCCCGTTTGTGGTGCTTCGTGACCATTGTCTGTGTTGTTCACTGTTCTTTGTGCCTGTTGTGTTGTGCCTTTGTTCCTCATGCCTCCATTCCTTTGTGCGTGTTTTGTTCCCTGTTCGTGTTCTCTATTCTGAAACGAAAATGAAATTAACGCATATTGAAAGCTGCAGACAGGCGATTGAAGATAATGTCCAATGTGGGAGGGAAAAAGAAAATTGGGAGGGAAATTAAAAAATTATTTTAGAAGAAGATTTTTTTTCTTATTGTCTTAATTTAAGACAAAACTAATATTTTGATTAATTTTGTCCTAAATAAATGTCTTAAACGGGGGCTCTATGTAGTAGTGAATGGTTCCAATATCTTGAAAACTTGGCATCACCATCTAGCTACCTCACTGATGTAGGCTATCAAATTCTTTCCTAACTTATATGTTCTACCTCTGTCTATATGCAACTCCATGCATATGATGAATAACTAGTATCTAGTATAGTTGACTGCCTAAGAGTGCAGCGTTGCTGGAATATTTAGCCTACAATCATGTATGACCCATAGGCACCGCATGTGTAGGGATTGGGAGTCCCCATGATAGCCAGCACGAGCATAAGGTCAACCACACACACAAAATGACCAACTATATACGCAATGCAATAAAGGTTAATGATGTACAAAGTTTGCGCAACCCTTAACCAGAATACCTGCATGTCCGCGTGCATCTGAAACATGAGCGAAGCTTACAATTTTAGGATGCGTTCCAATAGTGCTTCCCGGATTCAAAGTTAGGGGTGAATTCATGCTAAGCCTATTTATTCATATCCTGCTATCATTGCATTCCATGAGATGTCTTTGTGAAACAACTTATACTCTCCTCGTTATTATTTAGACCCATTGGTGGGTATCATCTCCTATGAGTCAAGTATGATATAAGTTTACACTAGCAATCGCACCTCTGGGGTGCAATGGGTACGCCGAAGAGAAAAGAGTGAATTTTGTGTTTATTTTGATAAATAGAAAGCGATAAGTCATTTACAGGAGTAAAATTAATATGTAGTTGATAACAGCAAATAAAAACTAACAGTTAATGTAGAATTTAATATGCTTTATAAAGAAGAATGAATTAACATATAAAGCTGAACCCTTGAATTTTGCATTTACATATTCAGTTGTAGCTTGTATATATTAAATAATAAATAATATATGGATTGTTTAATGCCAATCCCTTGAATTTGGACAGTTGGTCTTAAAAGTAGAAGATCCAGTATATTGGCTCCATCAAGTGACAAAGAAAAACCAGAAAACAAACTTCTTTTTGGGCCACCAAGGGAAAATGAAAGCTAAACTAAAAGAACATTGATAAACGAAGGCCTAAGAGAGCAGCAAAATTGAAGGGCTTTCTCCAGTCCAAGGAATTCCTTCATCACATAGAACTCTGCCAAAGCTTTTACTCATCTGTGTATATCTGCTTCAAGATAGTCTGATTTCTCAAATTGCATTCTCTCTTTTGTCTGCAAACAAGTGGATTTGTGCCTCCATGGCAATGTCAGAAAGAAAAACCAAGATTTGAAACAAAGCCATCACATAGAAACTGTTACAAAGGGTTTCAAGAAGATTGTGAATGCACCAAATGTGCCATGAGAGAGATGTGATGGCTGTGTCAAAATGATTCCAAGTGCTGGTGTTAATGCCAAGAAAAATTAAATCCCCAATCTTTTCATCCTTTTCAATGTGGGGATTACTAGGAATGTTGTTCTCCTCTAACGGACCAATAACTAAATTTAGAAGTTCTACTGTATATGAGACATAAAATATGGAGTTGGGGTCCATGCTCTTTATATTAAACTGAAAAATATAAACAAATTATTGTTTTCACAGTTCTGCCATCAAGTGACAAAGAAAAACCAGAAAACAAACTTCTTTTTGGGCCACCAAGGGTGCATGGAAGCTAAACTAAAAGAACATTGATAGACAAAGGCCTAAGAGAGTAGCAAAATTGAAGGGCTTTCTCCAGTCCAATGAATTCCTTCATCACATAGAACTCTGCCAAAGCTTTTACTCAGCTATGTATATCATCTTCTACTTTTAAGACCAACTGTAATCTGGAATTAGGACAATGAACCCCTCGCACCACAAATGGGAATCTTTTTGGAACAGATGGACTTGCCTGTCAAATAAAATAGGATGGAAGGTCACGGGCAGTAGTAGTAAAAGTCAAGAAAACCTCCGAATGAACAACAAAGTTAAATTATTAGATAATTGAGTAAAATTACCTAGAAATACAAGACAAATGAGGATGTCTTCTACTGTTCAGTCTAAAAATATATCTGGTAACCATTGCATTTACAAGTTGAGCTGCAGCTGCTATTCATAACATTGATCATAGTGGAGACAGATTATAGTGAACATCAAAATGCAACTATGTTAGTAGTGGAGAGAGTTTATATTGATCATTAAAATGCAATTATGTTTATAGAACAAAAGTATATTCTTATGAATCATTGATTATTCAAACATGATTACATATAACAAGAACAGGTAGGCAAGTAAACATAACAGTAAAATACCTTAAAAGGAGTACAGAAGGTTCCAGTTGTAAGTGTGGTATCATCTGCAATAATGATGTTGGCAATGGATTTTAGAGTGGAGCAATCTGTTAGGAATTGTGAAGGAAAAAATGAGAGATATCAGCCATTTTAAACTGATAGAAAAATTCAATTATTGTTTGTACGTGCATACATATTGGTAACTTACCATAGTATGAGCCTAGATGTAGCAGTAAGTTTGGAAGAAGGCCAGAAGTATGAGGAACAATAGCTTGAGTAGAAGATCCTAGAAGACTTGTTGAATGTCAAGTGAGTAGTTGTGAAAGAAAACTCTGTATAAAGTGTGTGCTGAAATGGTTAATGCGTAGAAATCAAATGTGGTAACTAAGGAAGAGAATGGATGCTTGAAGTAGGAAAGAGAAAGGAGTAAGTTAAAAGTGAGTGTACCTGTAGGTATTGTTTACCTGAAAAGAAGATGAGCAACTGAAGTTTTTGAGGATGAAAGTTGCGATAATCAACAAATCTCTGTGAAATTGAAATGTGCTTGTGTTTATAAGGTATGTGTTGAAAGGGTTGACATGTGCAAGCAATTAGGAATGTAGACATCAAAAGAGAGAGGAGTAAGTTAAAATTGAACACACCTGTACATAGTGGTTAGCTGAAAAGAAGATGAGCATCTGAATTGGTTGAGGCTGATAATTTTGAAAGGCGAGTTTCCTCACTGATCCTACGTGCAACAGTAAATTGTGAGTGCTATAGTAGTCTGCAAATAGTGATTGACATGTAATAGTAATATGCTTGTGGAGCCTTGCTTTGGCACCTCTATATTTAAATTTGCAACAAATCAGGAGCACATGTATTTGCTTTTCAGCAAGTGGGGTTTGTATGTGAAAAAGTAAGGCATCTCAGATGAAACAAAAGCAAGGAAGGTCCAACAAGGTGGTGCTACAAAGAATGGAAAAATAAATTGGTCTTAGATATCAAAAAATGGAAATAAAGTTCCAAAGTATTGATGTAGAATTTGAACTCTTGAAAACTTGAGATCACATCCATCTCTCAGGGTTAATATAATTATAATATGGGAATCTACTGTGCATATCAAACATAAATTGAAAATTCCATATCAACATGGACATAAAAATGATCTAGAAGCAAAACAGCACTGCACATGGACACTTAGCCTATCTGCTAATCGAGAAAAGATGATAGGAAAGGATGATTAATATGTACCATTACAACAGGAACTGACTGGTTCACTGTGTTCCTTTCACTTGATTTTCCTTACACTCAAATAGAATAAACTTATCAATTTTCCCTAGTTGGGCACTGATATGATTCACAAGAGGAGTATTCTCAACTTTGCGTTTCCACACAGATGTGTAATGGGTACGCCAAAGCAATAGTACTATAGAAATCCAATGTAAATAATGATTTATCCAAAAATTCAAATTTGTAATATCATTAGATGTATTTATCACTGCCCTAGTAGACATGTATGTAAAATGTAGAAGCATGTGCAAGGTGCATGATTTTTTTGAAAAGGATGTAAAGCCATATGCAATAGCTCTAATGCGCATATGTAGGTACAGAAATGTTTTAATGAACAGGCACACCATCAGTTTATACAACAATTATCATACCAACTTTTTTAAGCTTGTTATAAAAATAGTTGGCACAAAAAAAAATTTCTAAATGATGTACTCAGGCAAACCCATAGCAAAATCATGTAAAGAGTCTTGACAGATATAACCAGATTTTTCCTCACTTTCAATGTGCATTCAGTGTAATCAACCCAACTTTAGCATTACTCAAAAAAATGAACAGTTTGCAAATTTATTTCAATATTCTGGCAGCACACTCCTAGTATTGAATGATATAGAATTACATTTTCAAATTACACTCCATTCAAAAAGACTCCACAAGACTCAAATAATGTTGGGCATGATGTTCATAGAACTTAGTGCTATTACAATTTTCCACAACAGCAAATAAGAGACTTATTCTATTGCTATGACTCACTAAGACAAACTATCTGATGAGCAGAGAGAACAAAGTCTGTAGCATCAGTTAACCCAGAAATGCGTCTACAGCAAGATTACTTCAGTCGACCCACTTATGATCATTATAATCTTGATTTACAGCAAGTAACTTCAACTACAAGAAATTTAGAATGCTTAGACCTGACTATCCAGTCGACTTCAAACTGATGCAAGATGTGACGCCTTCTAAGAAACTCGTGCAGCAGTTAGCAGAAACCCTTCTATGATGATCGATTCACCTGAGTTGAAGTGCGCCTGGGCCAAGGAGACTTAAACGCCCAGCCAAAGACTCACAAATGTATCCAGTCCTAGCAGGAGCTGTGCAGAGGTCATTTTTCTCTATGAACAAACATGTCCTTCTCCAATCTGCTCGGCTTCATCAAAATAATGACCAAAACTAATGTATTTATCAAGTAGGAAGCTCGTCTAGGGTTTCTTGATCACAAACGCCTTCCTCCAAACTCTTCCTCGCTGGTATTGACCTTTCACAAATCCAATTTTCTGAGCTGCAACTTCAAAATAAGATATCGACAGGGTTTTAGATTATGCTTATTGAAACTCAATAAACAGAAAAAAGAGGGGAAAAAATATCGTATTACTATCTTAAGACCCAAATGGCCAGAATGCTTTTAGAAAACCATATAGACCTAGGGTTTGTCACTAAAATTAGGGCAACAAGTACCATACCTCAAGTTTCCACACAAATTCAAATTGTTGTCTGTGTCTCAATGATGCAGAGGAGCAAAATGATCACCTGGACTTTCTTTCAAACACAAAGCAAACCAAATATAATTGTGTCATGCTTTCAAGGATGGCAATATTTTGCTTCATATAGAATTTGGGGCATTCTGTCTTGCTGTCAAGGATGCCGACTTTTGCAATAACTGCTCTGCAGATATTTTTCTAGTCTGCAGATATTTTTTTCCAGTCTGTAGATATTTTTGGAACTTCCTGGAAACTTCCTTAATTTCCATCTTCTGTCGCTCAGATGCATTTGATCGGAGGCGATTGGCTGTCCACGAAGCTACACCATCAGATGTAAAAAGACCTCGCAAATACTGAGCATGGGACGCCTTCAGCGTAACAAGGCCCATTCTTTATGAATTCCTTCCATAGATATGGGAACTACCATTCTTGCGTCGCATTTGGTAAACACTTTGTCTCTATTCTCTCATAAAGAATGCTCCCATCAAACCGATGAATGTGCTTAAACTTCTGGCAATCAATAATTCTATGGGAATTTTGTTTAAATTTATGAGATCAACGAATCTTGCAATACCTAGCTAAGACAATCCACTTTCAATCATGCTTTGATGGATGACCTTACCTGGTGTGCAATGATGTTGGTAAAGTTGTAATTTTAGGCTTACATTCTCCTCAAAATCAGTTCTCAAGCTCAGTCTAAATGTCATTAGTCTTAATCAATATTTCAAACTGATTCCCATAATCCTTTTGTCATGTCAATAGAGTATTAATTTAAACTTGAGTTCTCTCTTGTATAATTTGATGATCGGTTTAAGTATATTTAGGTTTAGGTGTATACATTCATATAAATTGAAATATATTGCTTTTGATATAATTGTCAGTAGTGTTTAGGGATTAACTTACATGAGTATTTTAGAAAGAATAATTAAATGAAATATATATATATATATATATATATGTAAGATGTTAATAATTATGTAATGTGATGTTTAGAAGTCACATTTATCTAAGTTCTTTAGTTATTTAAATGTTTTTTTTCAATGAGTGAAAAGATAAAATGCAAACAATGATTTATTTATCTTTAAACATAGCCACTGTGTTCAATGTATGTTAATGTGAATTAAAAACTTAGTTAAATGTTGATTTCCTCATTGAGGCATTTGTATTGATTATTGTGGATTAGATTGGTGAATATGTATATCTTTTTCGATTGTTTTGTTTTAATATAGATGAGTTTGTCGATGTTTTGTTAAATTAGGGAAAGGTTCTTCTTCTTGATTAGTTGAGTCATGGGAACCCATTTGTTGTTGTTCGTTTTCCTAGCTTTATGCTTTGATTTTATTAGTGGATTGTTTTTAATTGTCTTCCAGAGGCAAGGGGAGTTCTTGTTACTTGATGATTTTTTTATTTTGGCTTGAGCCACAGTTATTCTTGTTTGGTTTAGATTATTGTGGGTGTTACCTCGTTCCTTTGCAATGTTATGCTATGGAATGTGTGCAAGAAGGTTCATGCCTCACATGTGGTTGTAATTTTCATGTCTTGGTTTTATGAGTATTAAGGTACACTCCTGATTCTTTGAATTTGTGATTTTGAGTTGTGTTTTGTTGCTAGTAGTGAGTGTGGCATCCCATGAGGGCTGGAACCCTAAGTGGTCTCTTGGGTAACTCGTGTGGAAGTTGAGTTAATCAAGTGATAACCTAATAAATAGTTAGGGGGTAGGTAGTTAACACACTAACAAAAGATAATGGATACCTCTCTCATGGCTCAAGCACTTGTATAAGCTTGGGATGAGATGAGAAGGCCTGGAATGGTAAATCAACTACCTTGTCCTCAAGAAAGGTAAGTTGATTATGCATGTGTAAGAATGGGGATCGGGGATCGGTTGAGGTTTCCAGGGTAACCTTGGAAGATGGGGGTCATTAACCTATGAGGGTCCGCATTGGGTAACCCATGTCGAGCCATGTGATGACACACTACCCTTAGCAACCAAGTATGTTTGCAATTTCCCCCCTTGTTTTTCTTGAACCTCTGGAAGTAATTGGTCTTATGTATCTATCTTGTTGACTTTTGGATTGTGGAGTGATGTTAGCCTTGTACATTTGTCTATTATTTTATGTTGTGGGTCCTCTTGTCATCTCCTAGCACGGGGGGTGGTCCTTCAGGTCCAAATGGTCGGGTGGAACATGCTATTGACTCCATTGGGTTCCCAGGTTATGCTCATGAAGCGAGGAGTGGAGCCGATGCAAAGAATTCATAGATTCACTTGTATTGAAGAATTTTTTGTATTATGTATTCTATTCATTGCATTTGTATCATACTTGCATTGATGTACTCTTCCCATTTATTATAAGGGAAGCAAAATGTAATTGTACTATTGTATCTTTGAAGTGTTGTAACTATGGAAATATGCTGCACAAATGTAATATTGATCTATAAATTGAAATGTAATAAAATGATGTATGTATCTTTATCATCTCTATTGATTATGGATGGTTGTATGCTTATCATTATGTTACCTTGTGAATGTATGCTTCTAATGTTCATTTACTTGGCATTTAGTTTATAATGATGTTAATTGGTTGGGAGCGTTTGCGAGTAATGCAAACAATAACCCCATGGGACTAATTAGGCATCTCTATATAATAATAATAATGTTTATGTTTATTTAATCAATGGTTAATGCATATTTGTTACTTAAAAAAAAAATTGCTTTCCTTTGTTGGGCTTTTAGTTGTCCTGTGTGGTTTGCGTGGTGGGGCGTTACAACTTGGTAACAAAGCATAGGTTCATACACTAGGCACTATGAGCCCATTATGTTAACCTTGCATTTAGACTCTTGAGTTTAGGTTTTCACCCTTTTGTCGTTCTCTCTTAGCAATTCGAGTTTGTCCCTAGGTGGTGTTGGCTCAATGATGCAAAAAACCAATGGAAGGGATAGGACCCTCGGTGTAGTGTGCAATGCACTGATATTCTTCCTATTGGGGATACATTAAGGACCCTCATGTTGTCTTGTGGTGCATTTTCTATTGATGTGAATTCGGGTATGATTGTGAAGAGTGTGCGTATAAACTTGGAAGTATGTGTTTATGGAGTGACGAATTGTGTTTTCTTGAATCTGTGAAAGACAAAAATTTTGGCCTTCTGGCTAGAAATGTTGTGAGATTTTGTGTTGAATAATGAATGAAGTGGAATCCCTTGTGTGTAAATGATAATGTTTAACGAAAAAGTGCGCTTGTGTGGATAATTATGTTGTGTTCTTATGGAAATGTACCATATCGAGGGTAAAGAATTAGCTTGAATGACCAATACTAATATGTTATGTTTCTATCTTAGTTTGTGATTTTTAGGTGGTCGACTTCGAATCTTGGTGATGAAGGTAATTTAATTGGTTATGTTTATTATGTGGATTTAGTGCTAGGGTGGTTATGCATTTAATTAGTGATATCTATGTGATATTGATTATGATTTCTTATTGATTGTTAAGTGTTAGAAGGATGATTTCTTATCACCCATTCATGAGAGGCATATGACATAGTGATTCCCTCTACACTAGGTTGCTATGATATTTTATAAATACATGTTGTACACAACATTTTCCCTTATACAGGATTGCAGGTACCGCATACCAACTCCACTTGCACGGTCAAGTTTGAGCGTACCTCAAGAACCTAATGGATATGATGTGGAAATAGGAGATGCCAAAAGGTCCCCAACTCGAGTTTGGTAACCTCGTCTAGTGGTTTGTTTACTTTTTCAGTAGCCTTGTTTGGTATTTTCCGCTTTGTGTGTGAATTGTGATGATATAGTTCATAACTATATTTGTTTTACCTTTGCGAGTTCTAGGAGTAAATCGAGGCTTGGGGGGGAGGATGTAGTGTCCCTCCACTTTTGTCTTTGGTTCAATTATGTAAGTGTTTTTTTGTGATGGCATGTTGATTAATTTTAATGGTCTTATTAGTGTTGTTTAATTATTTATTATATTTATTTTTATAAATATCGTTTAATTAGTTAATTCAAATTAACGATGTTTATTATTGTTGTGATTAATTTAATTAAAGTATTAAATTTAATTATTAATTGATTATGTGTCAGTGTTAAGTATTCAATTAAATATTGAATTAATTTATAAATTGAAATATTTTGTAAATTTAAATGTATATTGTATTATTATTATTTTGATGTTAAATATTTTAATTGTAAATTGGAGTAATATTTTAAATATTGTTAAATTTTAAATTGATGTTTAGATAATATTATTCGTTTAAATTGTTATTTTGGAATTATTCTAAATAAAAATTTAAGTGATAATGTTAATCAAGGAAATTTTTCGCATGCAAATACTTGCAAAGTTTTGAACTGGAGAAAGATTACGCCAGGTGCTAATTTTAGTTTTAATTTTGATTTATGCTTTGATTTTTTTTGGAGTTTCGAAAATAAATAATTAATTAGGAACAAAAACTTGTTATTTTTGATTGATTTTTAGTTTTCGAAATGGGATCACTAGCTATATAATGCTAGTTCTAGATTTTTTTGGGGGTTGGTCTTTCTTTCTAGAGAAAGAAAATATTATTCTGAAAGAGATAATTCTAAAAAAACATTAAATTTGGTTTTGGGTCTCTGGAATTATTTTGGTCCTCATCGTTTCTCTTTCGTGTGGAAGCGAAGGACACTAGTGAAATCAAACATCAATTGGGAAGCAAAAGGAAAGATTTGAAGATTGAAACTCTCAAAAGAATTCCCAGAAGTGGTACATAAATAGGTTGGAATTTCCTCAAACACTTTTGTTCTATTATTTGAAATATTAGAACTAAAAGAAAATCCATGCGTTGGATGAGTTTTCCTAAAAGTCTCTCTCGAATGAAACAGACTATTTTTGTTTTGGTCTATTAGATGCCCATCCAGATCCATCTCTGCTTTGTCTTGTTCAAGCCATTCAAATGCATAGGTATATCCAATCTCTCTTTTGGCAAAGAATTATGCATGCATTATTACCCTATTTTATCTGTCTTCTCCAATCCCACATTCTTTACTTTGCTTTAAATTTATATGGTGATAATAATTTGCGTAATGGTTCCAATATCTTGAAAACTCGATGTCACCATCTAGCTACCTCGTTGATGCAAGCTATCGAATTCTTTCCTAAATTATATGTTCTACCTCTGTCTGTATGCAACTCCGTGCATATGATGAATAACTAGTATCTAGTACAGTTAACTGCCTAAGAGTGCAGCATTGCTATAATATTCAACTTATAATCATGTATGACCCATAGGCGCCATAGGTGTAGGGATTGGGAGTCCCCGTGATAGCCAGCACATGCATAAGGTCAACCACACACACAGAATGATCAACTATATACGTAATACAATAAAGGTTACTGATGTGTGAAGTTTGTGTAGCCCCTAACCGGCATACCTGCGTGTCCATGTGCATCTGAAACACGGGCAAAGCTTACAATTTTAGGATGTGTTCCAATAGTGCTTCCCGAATTCAAAGTTAGGGGAAAAATCCATGCTAAGCCTATTTATTCATATCCTGCTATCATTGCATTCCATGAGATGTCTTTGTGAAACGACTTATACTCTTCTTGTTATTATTTAGACCCATTGGTGGATATCATCTCCTATGAGTCAAGTATGATATAAGTTTACACAGAGCCCATTCTTTCTGAATTCCTTCCATAGATATGAGAACTGCCATTCTTGCGTTGCATTTGGTAGACACTTTGTCTCTATTCTCTCATAAAGAATGCTCCCGTCAAATCGATGAATGTGCTTAAAATTCTGGCAATTGATACCTCTATGGGAATGCTATTGAAATTTGTGAGATCAGTGAATCTTACAATACCCAGCTAAGACAATCCACTTTCAATCACGCTTTGATGGATGACCTTACCCGGTGCGCAATGATGTTGGTAAAGTTGTAATTTTAGGCTTACATTCTTCTCAAAATCAATCTCAAGCTCAGTCTAAATGTCATTAGTCTTAAGAAATATTTTTAACTGATTCCCATAATCCTTTTGGTGTGTCAATAGAGTATTAATTTAAACTTGAGTTCTCTCTTGTATAATTTGATTATCGATTTAAGTATATTTAGGTTTAGGTGTATACGTTCATATAAATTGAAATATATTGCTTTTGAAATGGCTTTTCAATCAAAATAAATGTTGTTATATATATGTATTTACATGTAGTTATATTTTAGTGATATATAAATACAACTATTAATGCTTTGGGATTAGTTGAGTACAAATATAATAGTGAGTTTGAAAAGAAGAGAAAAGAGTTAATTGTGTTATTGAGAGGACCTTTAATGTGATTGAACAAATATGGAATAGATTAAACAGATAATTGTAATATAAGTGTTGATTTAGATATTTAATTGTCAGTAGTGTTTAGGACTTTACTTACATGAGTATTTTAGAAAGAATAAAATTAAATGAAATATATATATATATATATACATATATTTGTAAGATATTAATAATTATGTAATGTGATGTTTAGAAGTCATGTTTGGCTAAGTTCTTTAGTTATTTAAATGTTTTTTTTTAATTTGTGAAAACATAAAATGCAAACAATGATTTATTTATATTTAAACGTAGCGACTGTGCTCAATATATGTTAATGTGAATTAAAAACTTAGTTAAATGTTGATTTCCTCATTGAGGCATTTGTATTGATTATTGTGGACTAGATTGGTGAATATGTATATCTTTTTCAATTGTTTTGTTTTAATATAGATGATTTTGTTAGTGTTTGGTTAAATTGGGGAAATGTTCTTCTTCTTGATTAGTTGAGTCATAGGAACTCATTTTTTGTTGTTCGTTTTCCTAGAATTATGCTTTGAGTTCATGAGTGATTATTTTTAATTATCTTCCAAAGGCAAGGGGAGTTCTTGTTACTTGATGATTTTTTTATGTTGGCTTGATCCATGCAATTATTCTTGTTTGGTTGAGATTATTGCGGGCATTACCCCATTCCTTTGTAATGTTGTGTTATGGAATGTGTGCGAGAAGGTTCATGCCTCGCATGTGGTTGTAATTTTCATGTCTTGGTTTTACGAGCGTTAAGGTACACCCCTGATTCTTTGAATTTGTGATTTTGAGTTGTATTTTGTTGCTAGTAGGGAGTGTAGCTTCCCATGAAGGCCGGAACCCTAAGTGGTATCTTGGATAACTCATGTGGAAGTTGAGTTAATCAAGTGATAACCTAATAAATAGTTAGGGGGTGTGTAGTTAACACACTAACAAAAGATAATGGATGCCTCTCTCATGGCTCAAACACTTGTATAGGCTTGGGATGAGACAAGAAGGCTTGGAATGGAAAATCAACTACCTTGTTCTCAAGAAAGGTAAGTTGATTATGCATGTGCAAAAATGGGGGTTGGGGATCGAATGAGGTTGCCAAGGTAACCTAGGATGGGAGCTGATAACCTATGAAGGTCTACATTGGGTAAACCATGTTGAGCCATGTGATGACACACTACCCTTAGCAACCAAGTATTTTTATAATTTTCCCCCTTTTTGTTCTTGTACCTCTGAAAGTAATTGTTCTTATATATATATTTTGTCGACTTTTGGATTGTGGAGTCATGTTAGCCTTGTACATTTGTCTTTTATTTATGTTGTGGGTCCTCTTTTCATCTCCTAGTGTAGGGGTGGTTCTTCGGGTCCACATGGTCGGGTGGAATGTGCTATGTACTCCATTGGGTTCCCAGATGGTGTTTGTGAAGTGAGGAGTGGAGTCGGTGTAGAGACTTCAAAGCTTCACCTATATTGAAGATTGTTTTGTATTATGCATTCTATTCATTGCAGTTGTATCACACTTGGATTGATGTACTCTTTCCATTGATTATAAGGGAAGAAAAATGTAATTGTACTATTGTATCTTTGAAGTGTTGTATTTGTGAAAATATGCTCCACAAATTTAATATTGATCTATAAATTGAAATGTAATAAAATGATGTATGTATTTTTATCATCTCTATTGATTATGGATGGTTGTATGCTTATCATTATGTTATCTTGTGGATGTATGCTTCTAATATTCATTTACTTGACATTTAGTTTATAACGACATTAATTGGTTGGGAGCGTTTGTGAGTAATGCAACCATGTAACCCCATGGGACTAATTAGGCATCTTTATATAATAATAATAATGTTTTATTTTTATTTAATCAATGGTTAATGCATAGTTGTTACTTTAAAAAAAAAAATTGTTTCACTTTGTTGGGGTTTGCATGGTGGGGTGTTACAACCACAACAAACAATGTTCATTAACATTAGAAAATTAGACGTTTAAATAATACTAATCAAAATGGTGAATCTTGGACATTTAACAAATCTACAACTTCCATGTGTTAGTAGTTTCAAAATTGTGTTTTTGACTTATGAAATATGCTACAATCAAAGCATTAGTAGCAAAATTTGGATGCAAAGTGATATACGAAGTGTGTATGGAAAAAGAGGGAGAATTTGTTTAGCCCATGGTGAAGAGGGTGGAAGCAAATCTCCTGCGCTTACAAAAACACAAAATTGACTACTCGAAGTGAAAGTTGAACTATTTTAATTTTTTAACTAATTAAATAATACCAATTAAACTATCTAAAAATTAAAATTAAAAAGAAAATTTGAAAATGTTAACTATCTATGAAGATGAAAATTAAACTATATTAAATGTTTAAAAAAAGACTAACATGTTAAAATGAAATCTAAACTAAAACTAAAATTTGAAAACATTAGATTAAAAATGTGGGGGAAGGTTGAGTTCTAGTTTTATGCTGAGTTATATATTATTTAGATATAGTATTGTTAGGTACTAAGTGAAATCCATTATCACTTATGTATTGCTAGTGTTTCATGAATATTTATAATACAAATTATTTTGTATTTTTTTTGAAGTAGCATTACACATAATATGTAGTATTTTCTATTAAAAATAAAAAATATAATTTTAAAAATTATCTAGGTAAATAAATACAACTAAGTATAAATTAATTTAAGAATATAATGTAGGATGTAGATGGAATAAAATGGATCAAATACTTGACAATATTGACAATAAGAATGATCATGTCATAAATAGAAATTAATGAAGATGGAGAATAACTAGCTCTATAATGAAATAAAATTATGTGGATTGATGACAATGAAATCAATGAGGCTTAGAATTTAGAAATGTGCTAAGTAGTCATGCATATGAATGAGAATCAAAATATTATTCTATATTTTGTACTTGGTTGCCTTAGTGGTTTTGGATCTAGTTTGTAGCTATGAACTCACTCTATGCTTTCAAAGTCAACTTGTGATGTTTTGTAGATTTTTCCTCGTGAATTCATTGAAAAGGAGACAACTACATTAATTTTGTTCTTGCACTCATATTAGGGTTTTTTATCAAGTTGTTTATATTTAAAAATATCTTAACAAATAAAAAATGGGTGGGTGATGAGGTTTTGGATCTCCTCTTTCAGGAGTGGGCTCACGCTTAGCAAAGTAATAGGTTGGGTGTGTGTCACTAGTGGGTGGGTTTTCTTTTTGCTATCAGTTTGTTGTTGTTGTAAGCTTTTGGTGTTTATCTGATGTTTCTACTACTAGACTATTAGATGATAGTTTTTTTTTTGTGATCCTTTTTGGCCTTGTGGGTTCCTGGTGTAAAGGGTATTGAACCCTATAAATATAGCTTATCTTATAAAAACAAACTGTAGATGAAAATATGCAAATGGTTAGTAAACTCACAAACCAACATGACAGAAATAAACATCCTTATGAAATATTGCATCTAGTTAAACATGCTAAATGAGACATTGAACAACAAGAAAAACTAAATAAAGCATATAAAACATGGATGCAAATCTATTCCATAGTGGATTGGTGCTATCCTTTGTGTAGAAGGCAACCCTTTCCCAATCCTTGATAAGCCAAATGAGATGATAGAAAATGAGATGCAAAGTGAACTCAAGTTACCTATAGTGATAGTGCTCAAATTGTAGATGAAAAAATGAGAGAAAAGGTATTGAATTTATAGGAGAAGTTGAGAAAGGAGAGGCCAAGATTGAGAAATGTGGGACTAAACCCATCAAATGAAAGAGATCCACTTGTCACAATGTGATTGGCCCATGATTGTGCAAGTTTTGGCTAATGTGCCCATTTCAAATTTGGAAATGGCAATAAATGAATATGGTTGAGGGTTTTGGGGGGGATTTCAGTTTGGCCAAAAAAAGTCAAACAGGGGAGTTAATGAGGGGAATATGCCTTTGTGAGGAAAATAGGTGTTATAATAAATCAAATTAAATGATTTTTTGTGCAAGTGGATGGGACATGGGTTAGTCTTACCATTAATTAGGGATTTGACTAATTAAGCTAGTGATTAGGTGGTGTGACATTTGATTTGAATTTTTGTATTTGTTTTAAATCAAATGAGAGGAAAATGAATGTTAATCATTTAATTAAATACATATGATTTAATTAAATCAAGAGACCTTAGGAGATAAAAAGTGATTTATTTAATTAAACCTGACTTGTTTAATTGATGGATGAAATATGATTAATCAATGATGTTAATCAATAGTGTTAATTTTGCATGTCTACACAAACTTCAAATATGTATATAAATTATAGAATGATTGTTAGGTGATTCATATGTACTAGGATGAGTGTGATAAGATATGCTAGATACCATGCTTGATTTAAAATTTGAGTGGAAAAGTGAATGATTGTCCTTGTGTAATCAATTGATGTTAAACAATGGAAGACAATATGCAAAAATATATGCAAAGTTGACTTGGGACCAAGGAGTAAGATGCCAAAGTGTAAGATAGCCTTGAGTTGACTAATTTTATGTATTAATTTTTGTTTAAGTGTATCAAGATGTAGCTATGATTTTGTCCTCACACCTACATACATGACTTGCATTAGATCTAGTTAGGTTGGATATATGATTGAGAATAATAGATTATAGGTAATGGTTAGATCAATGATCAAAGTTAGAAAAATAAGGAAATTAGACAAGAAATGTATACACATAAGCATAAGGATTAGGAATCAGAATAGAGCTAGTTGCAAGCAATGCTAGGTATGTGGCCCAACTATATATAAAAATGTAACATTTCTAGCTATTTATATATGAAGGCATTACTTCAAAGTGGACACAAAATTAAATGAGAAATTCATTGAGAGTGCATTTTTCATCATTATATATAAAAACATTTTAAGAAGTGTGAACAAACCATTTATTAATGTGGAAAACAAGAAACAATAGGCTAGGATAGATTGAACAATTTTGATTAGTAAAACTATTGTATTTTTATATGAATATCACATCACATCACATTATTTGGGTTTTAGAGGTTTGATAGATGTTTGGTAAGTTTTCAATATTTTCAAGACAAATATTAAGACATTACCTCAAGTTATATTAAGAGTTACCTCAAGCTATATTAAGACATTGTCTCATCTTAGACACAAAATTATATGAGAAATGTAGATCAAGGATGTATTTTTCACCATTATATATAAACACATTTTAAGCAACCTCATCAAACTATTTATCAATGTGAAAAATAAGAAATTATAGGCTATGGTAGATTGAACAACTTTGATGAGTAAAACCATTATATGTGATATGGACATCACATCATATCACATTTATTTGGAATTTAGAGGTTTGATAGATGTTCGGTATGTTTTAAAGATGTTTTTATATACATTAAAATATTACATAAAATTAGATGTAAAATTAAATGGGAAATGCATTGAGAATGCATTTTTCGCCTTAATATATAAATATATTTTAAAGAGTGATAAATCGTGAAAAACAAGAAACTATAGATTGGGGTAGATTGAACAATTTTGATTAGTAAAACCATTATATTTTTATATGGACATTGAATATCACATCACATTTATTTGGGCTTTTAGAGGTTTGATAGATGTTTGGTAATTTTTCAATATTTTAAAAAAGTTTGCAACCAAATTTTAAAAGTAATCTTTCATGTAATATAGATACATTTTAAAGAGTACATGGTGACCAAAATTTCTATTAATATGAAAAGTAAAAATATTAGGCTAGAGCTAGATGCAAACAAGTTTGGTGAAAGATATAATTTTTTTTAAGAAATCACATCAAATTTATTTTAATTTTTTAAAATTTGATAAATCTTTGATAAATTTATAATTTTTATAAGATAATTATTTTGAATTAAATTTTCAAAATAATCTTTCATACAATATATAATATTTTATATATAAATACATTTTGATTATGTGATGATCAAATCATTTATTAATGTTAAAAAGGAAAAAATTTAAATCAAAGATCATTTTATTAAACTAGCAATTGGACCTTAGTGTGTAATGGGTACGTCGAAAAAGTGTGGGAAGTCAATTAAGATATATTTTGGTCTATTTTTTGTATAGATTTATGCAGTACATGAGGTCAATTGGTAGGCCATTTAGTGAATGATGTTTTTTGTGCAACAAAGGTCTCAATGGAGAAGTGATATCTTTAAATAAACTATGCAACCACTTACAAGGATCCAAACATGATTGAAATAAAACCTCTAAATTAGAAAAGATGATCAAGCTCCATTACCAATAGGCTCATGTTATGTTTGCAATAAGGAGAGAGGGGGAGGTAGGGATAGAAAGAGGGAGAGATAGAGGGGTAAGGATATAGAGATAGAGAGGAAAATAGAGATAGAGATGGAGGAGGAGAGGGATACGGAGAGAAGGAGAGAAGGAGAGGGAGAGATAAAGAGAGATAGGAGAGAGGGATAGATAGATATGGAAGAGAAGGAGAAGAAGAGAAGGAGAGAAGGAGAGAAGGAGAGATAAAGAGAGATAGGAGAGAGGGATAGATAGATATGGAAGAGATAAATGTATAGAGATGGATAGAGAGGGAGATAGATGGATAGATAGAGAGGGAGACATGTCTAGAGATAAAGGGGGAGAGAAGAAAATAGAGGTAGAGATGAAGATAGAGTGAGATAGGAAGATGGAGACAAATAGATAAAGAGATATAGGTAGAGGGAGAGATAAATACATAGAGAGATAGGGAGATAGGGAGGGAAAAATAGAGAAGACGAGATAGAGAGATATAGAGGGAGAGGGAGAGGGAGAGATAGAGAGATATAGATGGTGAGATAGAGTGATAGAGAGATGGTGATATAAGGAGATATAGAGAGGGGAGGAGAGGGAGAGAGAGAGACAAACAAAGAGAATTAGAGATAGGTAAATAGAGATGGGGAGAGGGAGAGAGAAATAAGTAGAGATAGAGAAAGGAAGAAAGAAGTAGGGGGAGATAGAGATATATGGGAAGAGAAAGAGAGAGATAGAGATATATGGGAAGAGAAAGAGAGAGATAGAGATATATGGTAAGAGAAAGGGAGATAGAGGTAGAGATATAGAGATAGATAGGGGGATAGGGAGGGAATGAGGGAGGGAGTGAGGGAGGGAAAGATGTGGAGAGATAGAGAGGGGGAGGGAGATAAAGAGGGGGAGATAGAGAGAGTGGGGGAGAGAAAGGGAGAGAGATAGAGAAGAGGGGGAGAGAGGGAGAGAGATAGGTTGAAGAGGAAGAGAGAGAAGAAGGGGGGAGAGGGAGAGAGATAAGTAGAAAAGGGAGAGAAAGAAGAGAGGGGAGAGAGAAGAAGATGGGGGAGAGAGGGAGAAATAGCTCAATATATATAGAGGGAGATGGAAAGAAATAGAAAGGGGGTGATATAGAGAGATAGAGGGGGATAGTGAAAGAGAAAGAGAGATAGTGATAGAGATAGAGAAAGATGTACATTTAGAAAGAGATAGAGAGGAGTGAGAGGGAGAAAAAGAGAGAAAAAGAGATATAGATATAGAGTAGGAGAGATGGAGGGAGAGATGGAGTGAATGAAAGAGAGGGGTGGAGAGGGAGAGATATCTCAATAGATAGAGAGGGGAAGAGGGAGTGACATAAATAGTGAGAGAGAGAGAGATATAGAGCTATAGGGAGAGATATATCAATCACACTCCTCATATGTCTATCTATTCATCTTTATCTCTTTAAATATCTCTACCTGGGTATGTGCAAGATCATGATGGGCCAAAAAGTGGCGATATCTAGGTGATATGATGGCCCATGTGGCTGACGACTTTTTTTTAGCCAAAATTGATGAAACAAAAAGGGTTTTTAAAGGATATTCTTAGCTTTCCACCAATATAAATTATGCTTTACTTTGAATTTAATAAATAATTATTATTCATTTTCTATTTGAATTATGACTAAAGTCCTGATTGATAGGCTGATTGAAAAATATATATAGCTTTCAAATGGTATCACATTTTTTGAATCAAAAACATGCGTCACATTCTATGTTTCACATAATATAGGATTAAAAAAAAAAAAAATGAATTTCATGAATTTTTGACCAAGTTAAGGTGGTCAAACATACGAGTTTTTATATTTTTCAAAAGTTGTAATAAAAAATTCATAATTAATTATTTACTTGGAAAAAAAATATGCATCACATCGGGACACGAGTCCCCTACTTATATCTAAAATATTATTAAAAAATATTTCATTTTATTATGGTTAGGGTGGTCAGACAGACACCTACTTCTTATTTTTTCCCTGAAATTTAAGTACTGCTACATTGAAATTTCAAATTTTCACCAAATAGATTTAAAAAAATAAAAAATAAATCTAGTAGTTTAGAAACTCCATTCAATTTGCTATAGATTCTATTCTTAGATATTTTTGAAATAATATAGATAACTTTTTCAAATTTTTGCATCAAGTTGCCTAATTCTAATTTTCTGAATTTTATTGCCACTTAAGGGCCTATTTTTTCCATGATGATCCTACACATACCCACCTTTCTATATCTTTTTCTCCCTCTATATTTGTATGTTTCTTCCCTCTATTTATCTTTATCTCCATATCTCTTTATGTGACTTTATCTCTATCTATGTCTCTCTCCTCTTCTCTCTTTCTCTTTTTTTGTAGCTATTTTTCTCTATCTACCTCACTATATCTACCTCTTTCTTTGTACCTCTTTATTCATCTATATATCTACCTATCTCTATATATATTTTTCCTCTCTCTCTCTCTCTCTCTCTCTCTCTCTCTCTCTCTTTATATCTCTCTCTTCTCTTTTTTTCTCCCTATCCCTCTTTTTATCCATTTATTTCT
Organism: Sequoiadendron giganteum; assembly: GCA_007115665.2. Taxonomy (NCBI): domain Eukaryota; kingdom Viridiplantae; phylum Streptophyta; class Pinopsida; order Cupressales; family Cupressaceae; genus Sequoiadendron; species Sequoiadendron giganteum. Next base: position 270,107,523 of record CM021107.1, read on the forward strand.
ATCTTTGTTCCTCTCTTTATCTATCTTCATCTCGTTCTCTTCCTTTGTCTCATTTTTCTCCCTCTCTCTTTCTCTCTTTCTCTTTTCTCTCTCTCCACCTATCTATCTCCCTCTCCCTTTTCTCTTCCTTTCTCTTTCTCTCTTTCTCTCTTGATCTCTCTATATGTTTGCCTCCTTAAGTGTGCAATGGGTATATTGAAGAGGTCTTAAAGGTGAATTATCATATCTATAATCAAATTGCATGCTACCTTGAGCATAACTCCCCAAGGACACATGCAATCCTTGGATTTTTGACATGAAACAACCAATCAAAATTTAGTTTCTCTTAAATTCTATCTCTCTTGTCCTTTGTATCTCTTATATTTCTCTCTCATGATTTATCTCTCTTTGTCTATTCCTCTCTCTTTCAACCTCTATCTCCATCTCTCTCTCTCTCCCTCTCTCTCTCTCTCTCGATATCTATCTATCTAAATTTTTCTATTCCTCTCATTCTCTATCATTTGAGTTTATCTCTTTTTATTAGCCAATATGCTACATATAGTGTGAGATTTGAGCCTGAAATAAGTTGCATGCCTAAACACCACTATTGAATCATTGGAAAGCAAGTTTTAGCTACCACTTAATGGTAAAATCCTCTCAAATATCAGGTAAAATCCTCTAAAATCTCATTCCATTATTTAGCACTTATTATTAACTATTTAATCTAGCCACATGCAACTAGAATTTGTAGTGCATCCATGCGCAAACACATACTCTTTAACATATTAACATACATATAGTTTTCTATCAATGTAATCCTTGAACCTCCTTTAGGTGCAAGTGTTAGTATATATACCTCTCTATATAGAATTGTCTCCCCCTCTATCTCTCTTTCTTTTTCCTAATCTATCCAAAGATCAATTAAACTATCAGATTTATTATATATTAGTTTAGTTTGTTCTATATAATATATAATAATAATAATATAACCTATATATACTATTACATAGAAGAAAAAATATAATTATATTATATATAATTTATATCTATATTATATAAAATACATATAATTGGAAAGATGAAGAATAGGTCATTAATAGGAAAGGGGGGGAAATGGGGTTATGATGGACCTATCTTCATTTATTTCATTAGGAAATGAGATCCACACAATGAAAATACTATCAACCTTGAGGTGAGTCAAATCAAAGTCTGAATCAATTGATTTCCTTTTTTTACAAGGGTGGGGGTCCTGATTAAACAACACTTTGGGGAGAAAGATTAAAAATAGAAAACTAGCTGCAAAATGCAATCTATAAAGTGCATCTAATAGATTAAGCTCAATTTTGATGGAACCACAAATCAAAATGTAGATCTGAGAAAGGGAAAATGATGTGTACCAATCACCAAATGTGATTTTTCAAAGCTAACTGAGGACTCATTCACCCTATGGCAAATGGGTCCTAGCTAGGGCTCTATAAAAATGGTTTTTCGGTTCTCTTCTACTGTGTCTACACTCCCAAATCCCCAATTTTCATAGTCAAATAGCCAGAAATAAATCCTATAGGTGAGTTTCTATGAATTGCAACAATGATAACAAATGCAACTTTGACAACTTTACATTTTTTCTCTTCAAGAGATCTTCAATCTAAAATCTGCAAACATAAATCAAGAGGGAAAAATGTTTTATTGTTGGTGAATGGGGGTTTGCCTTGGTCAAACCCTATTTTGGTAATTAATTCTTGAAATGAAATTAAATAGCATGAAAGGAATGATAAATGAACAAGCCTATGTCACAACTCACTAAATCATTGTTTGAACCTTGGAATGTAGATCTACAAATAGCATGAAATGGCTTCAATGGATGTGGATCTTGATCTTGAAACTTGACTTGAAACAATGGATTTGAATGCTTGAATTGATCTTGAACAATACGTCAACATATTATCTCAAATAGAATTCATGATGCAAGAAGACTTTGACATGATAATGGATCTTGATTGCTACAGTAAAATTCTTCTACAAATCTGCTCTTGAATGCCTTGAAAATGCCCTTGCAATGCTCTTGTAAAATGATCTTGTGAAATGTTCTTGATAATGCTCACTTGAATATCCTTAGCTTGATTGAAATCTTCTTAGATGAAACATAGTGAAATGACCTCTTATTTATACATATGTTAACATTAATTCTCAAAATTCAAATAATACAAGTTGACATGTGAATATATATTTGAAATAATTGAAATACTACCAAAAGCATAGTAAAAATTTAGGTCCTAGGCCTAAGTGAGGTGAATGGGTCCTAGGTCACTTACCTAGGACACACATTCTCCAATGATAAATGTTATGTTATGACATTAATGAATGTTGAGTTTTCCTCTTCGAAAATAATAATTAATTAGGTTTGGATTTGAATTAATGGGGCCAATTAAGGAAAATTAACCTCGATTAATTAATAAAGCACTAGATAAGTGTGAAAGTGTAAAGATACACTTTACAACACCATAACTAAGGCACAATTAAATCCATTTTATTTAATAGGGCCCTAAACTTAGTGTGAATATGTAAAATACATATTACAACACTAAATTAAGGCATAATTTAGTTTATTTTAATATTAATTATTCTTAAATTAAGTGTGAAAAGGTGTAACACCCCACCAAGGAACCCCAGAGGACAACACTAACTATGACATAATAATGGAACATTTTATTTTTTAAACAAATAACAATATAATGCTTAACATATTAAACTAATCCTAGGTCCTCTAAGGTTCCTCAACTTCGCTACTTACAACTAAAAGTCAAGATATCTAGAATCAAGGTTCATTTATAACATCACCTTATATGATTTTATATTACTTATTTCCATAACATTTCAATATGATAATAAACATTAGATAAAACATTTCTAGTCAACTAGCATATGCAAGATACATCACTTTGCAATATTCATTACAAGGAGAATTATTCAATAGCTATTACATCAATACAATGATTACATCAATACTTCCCTTAATACATGGGGGAAGAGTAAATCAATTTGCAAGAAGAGATACAACTAAATTTCAATGCAATATACAATATAGGAAAGGTTGCCTTCTCAAACAGGAACAAAAAATGGAGCAGGAACTAGAACTAGAGTCCACAACATCAAAGACAATCTCCTCACACATGAATATGCAAAAAGGATACCCAATGGAGAAAAAAATACCAACCTCCCGACCATGTGGAACCTTGAGGTCAACCCCCCGTGCTAGGAGATAACACAAGATCCCATATCATGCAAACAATCAGGAAAGCAACTAGCTAACACAATCAAGGGGTACACATGGACTCCCACGCAAACACTGTCATCCCACCAACATCACTTATAACACTAAATTCACTTCCAAAGGCACTCACATAATGGAAAAAGAAATTACAACTAGGGAATGCTAGAGTACAATAGGGAGGAGTGTCATCACATGGATCTGGCATGGATTGTCCTAGCAGTCTCTCACTAGGCCCCATCCCCCATCTATGGTTATCTTGGTAAACCTCTCACTAGGTCCCAGCCCCATAGGGTGACACATGCAGAACCAACATTCCTTTTGTTAGGAAAAGGAAGTTGATCTTTCCAACTAGACCTTCTCAACCTATCCTTAGCCTAAACGAGCACTATAGGCATGGGTGAGACATCCATTATCTTGTTTAATGTGAATTCTACCCATCCCCCTAATTCATTATTAAGGTTATCACTGGATTAAGAAACCCTCTAATGGGTTGTCCTGGACACCACTTTGGGTTTTGGCCCCATTGAAAGCCACTCCCCCTACTTGCAACTAGTAAACCCTACCCATCAAGAAAGGAATTTACCATCTTGCATACTCAACATAATCACATGAATCCAAACACAGAGCAAGGCATTGCCCATCTTGCACATTTAACATAGTCACATGATGCCATATAGAAATAGGAAGCAACATCCTTAGGGTTTATATTTCATACAAAGCACATAACTCAGAACATTGCCAACCACTTTCCAAAGTGAAACAATCATAAGAACTATTCACATAAACATACTCCCTCCTAGGCCTCTTGAAACCAACATGCTAAACAACTTTACACAATGACACCCCCTTTTAGAAATTATGCAACACTTAATCCATTAATCAACCTCATTGTCAAATGCAACAATTGAACATCACATTATAACAAGAAAGATATTCCTCTGAATTAAAACATTATTTCATTTATCATTCAATTTATCTTAACCACATATCTAAAGATAAGGATTATTTTCTACAATAACTATATTTAAGGGTAGCTAAATCCTTAACAAGACAATCATCTCTCTAAATTAACTCAATAGTTAGCAACAAAGTAACTAAATTAGTAGGAGAAATTAATAAACAAGACAATCAAGTTAAACTTCTCACACCTAATTCAAAACTTGTGTAATGAAATGAAAATAAATGACAACAATGACAGACTAGGCAAGCACACTACAACTCTCACCCTAATGGTTTAAACAACATAACCTATTCAAATATACCCAAAACTCATTCCAATACTCACCTCTAAACTAACACCATTGGTTTTGATTATACTTCTACTCAATATAAATGTCAAGTGCATTTTCACAATACCCTACTCAAATTTGCATGAAGGTAATCAATGAGAACATGTGACCCAGTAAGATATATCTATTATCTGATTACATCATATCTAACTTAAAACTCTATTTTATTATATTGCAATTGATCATTAAACCAACTCATTTTGTTGACTTAAAATCAACTTATATTTATAAAAATAATGGAGTTGGATAAGCCACAAAGGTTTTAATATAAGACATCCTATGCAACCAATTTATACTTACTACAATCATGACATTGTTTGGATGCAAGAAGAGTTACATCAATAGGCTCAAAAAAATCAATGAACTATTCTATTTATAAAATGATCACTAGTCTTACTCACTGAGTGTTCCTAACACAAGAATACACTAGATTCAAATTTTCATCAATCCTTATACATTCATCAACTAAATATATCTATTTCTATTTAGGTTCCTCCATTAATGATTATTATAACTATTTATATATACCTATATTATTAGATTATTAATTAACCTACATTAATTAATCCTTTATATTTTGATCTGTACTAAGTCTTTCACTTCTAAATGTAATCAAGTCTATATAATTACATGTATATTGAAATCCTGAGTTCTACATTAAAATTCAATATTCATTTTATGATGCATATAGAATTCAATCAGAAACCTAATTATGTTGCTAATAGCATTATATTCCAATTAATTAGTTCATTTAGCAATTTTACTAATCAACTACTAAATCATTCATTTACTAATTAATAATAGAGAGTAACTCGATCGTTAACATTTAACATAACCTAATCCCAATATTCTACCCACTTAATATTTACCTTCCCCAATACATTATTTAACTAAACCTTTATCTTAACTAATCTACCTCTCTTCACACAAAGTAAATGAATTTATTTTAACCACAATCAAGAATGACATTCACAAACCTACGCTATAAAATATAGAAATTTACTGATTAAAAATCTAATTACACTTACACATTGTTATTGACCAATCTACAAATCATTCAATTATCTATATAAAATAAATCAATTCGCTTTAATTACCTACACAATTAAATACTTGTTTTGATAAAACTGACTTAACCACTTAATTCAACTATAGGTTATCACCACAATAATTTAAAATAACTATATCGGTTATTATATTTAATAAATTACAAAGTAATTATACTAACCAACTATTAAATAATCATAATTAACACTTATTTACCTATTAGTTCACAATGAGTCATCTTACTCAGAATCATTTAAATTTAATATTCAAATTTCTAAACTATTACCCTTAACCGATATTAACTTATCCCTCTCTCATTTAACTAAATATGAAATAAAATGAGTTCACTTTAATATTTTACCCAAAACATTTACCTAAACTATTTAAATATTATTTTCTTTGCAATAACCATCCCATTAAGAATTTTAAATTAAATGACATTCTATTTTTACAATCATCCACAATTTACTAATATAAATAATAATATTTATAGATATATACACATATATATTTATATATATATAGATATATTATCCATAAAATGCAATCAATATACTATTATATTATATATATACATAAATGAAACCGTACTAGACAGAATCATATGTAAAACTTATCATATTTAAAATTTATCAAAACTCGCTGCATAACGAAAGCAATACAAATTGCGCATTATCTAATTGCATATCAATCTTATCAAAAATAAATCACATTACACATTGCTGAATGGCATAACCTCGAAGCCAAAAGTAGGACACACAATTAAACGCCAACACATTAGGGTACGCGGCAGGGGAAAGGCTCTCAAGCACCTGACTTGCATGTCAGGAGACTAGAGCAAGCAGTGCCCTGGAAGGGATGACCGAGAGCACAGCAAGAACAATGAAACATTCTGAGGGTAAGGCTTGCACAAGACGGCGACAATGCTGCTTAAAGGAGGCACACAAGGATTTGTTAAAAAGGCCTTTTTTCCAGCCACTACCCTCTCAAGAAATCTCATCGGATTACAATCACCAAATGCAATATAAGATTTTATTCGTATGAAAAGCTGGTGGTGCTTTGCACAGGCAGCGATGAGGGCAAGCCCAGGGAAGGCGCACGCAGGTGAGATTTGTTGAAACGACCTTGGAAACTTTCAATAAAATACAATTGGAAGGTGTGAAGCTGAATACAAGAGGAGGGATGGCGTTAGGACTATTTGTCAAAAGACCTCAAAGAGATCTTATCACATGGAATGAAATGATAGCAGGACGCGCGCAAATTGGATTTGTTGAGAATGCGAAAGAAACTTTCAAGCAAATGCAAATGGTCGGTATAGACGTCATATCATGAGATGCGATGATTACAGAAGATGGTGAAACATGGTTTGTTGACAAGCTATACGAGATGCGAAAGAGAGCTATTAGAGTAGATCGTTATAAAATCTGGGGTTATGCCACAGGAAATCATCTGAGCTATTTTTGAAGAGAATGTAGTGCAATAGAGGTAAAGTATGACTAGGGCATCCAAATGAAAATAAGTCCATAATACTAACCAATTTTGACAAGAACTTCCACATCGTAGTTTGGTTAACTAAGTGCTAGTGATCTCTGCACAAAGAAAAACTTATGAGACAGTATATATCGTAGGATCTAGAATGAGATTTGTCCCGAAGGGATGGACTTCAAAACTCTCTCAAGGACATATATATATTTATAGATTTAATTCAATGGGAAGGCGAATGACGATGTTATACAATAACAACCTATGATGACATTGAGATTAGGAGGGTTAATGAACAAGGACCCTCTGTAGATTTTAACTAGTATGAATTGATTAAAAGACTTAGGTTTAGATAAAGCTATATATCGATGAGAAAACGAGGGACCTATGAATGGATGTCGACGGTCTAGGATAACACTGTGAGACATATAGAATGAAGGAGTGAACCAAATAAGGCCGAATTAATAGACAAAAGGTGTACTGAGCTGAATTACTAAAACAAGGAAAAATGCCCATCAATGACCATTCGTTCACAAATACATTAAATAATTTTCTCTATTTTAAAAAGTGAGCAATAAAAATCATTTGTAAAGGTGTTAATTAAATAGAGACTCACCTAACAAAGACATAGTTTTGCTACGAAGATAAAGAGCAGAGCATACCTCCGAAAAGCTCTTCCTCATTTCTTGATTCTTCCTCAACGTTCCTCTTCCATCTCTTTTCCCCATTTTATTCACATACGTGTCCCTTTCTCTTGCATGAAACTCCTCTCAAACTCGCCTCCATTCCCCAAAAGAATTGAATGTAATCCCCAATTTCCAGCATAAACAACAGTGTAAGATTTTCTTTATCGACAATTTTGTTTTCGCCCCCCTCTCGCCCCCCTCAAAGCACCAAACCCAAATCTCTAAAATCCCCAAAATATTTACAGAAGGAGGTTGTTCGTTGCTGGAAGGCCAACCAACTTCTCACAATTTACTTTAGATTTATTAAATTAATCTTTTCCCTTACTTTTTAAATTAATTAAAACATTCTTTTTAAAAATCATAACAATATAATCTGGTAGATTTCCAATTTACACAAATCGGTGAAATTATTTACCCAATATTTACTTAGAAATTATAATTAATTATTTACTTCAATTTTATAACATTTATTTTATTTATCGTATTATTATTTATTAATTTCAACTTTACATTATAGACTTATTTTATTATTAACTATTATTATATACATTTACATTTATATTTGTTTATTTATCACATGTATGCCTTTTCGCTTAATAATTTATTTTAATGCAAAGATAACCAAAGGCACTTTATCAGACAATCCAAATTAAATAAATCCAAATACCAAAATAAATACTTGACCAACAACTAGGTCAAAAGAAAAACTTCAAATTACTCCAATTGACCATAGCCAGATTGACAACACTGACAAGGTATCAGATCAGATAGATGGCTAGGGTAGGGGACCAAGTGCCATCTCTCGTCTACTATTCCATTGGGTTTCAAGGCACGCTCAAACCTTTCAATTTAGGTGGAGTTGATGCCTAATACATGTGTAGCACAAAAAATGGTCGTGCATGTACATAACCATATAAACAAACATTCCATAAAAAGAGAATCACAGCGTCGTAGGGTACTCACAAGTGAGTAATGCGACACTATCCCTTTCACCCAAACACATCAGTGAGAACAACACCTAGTAATTGAATCAACTCATAAACAATCAGCTACATAGACATTAGAATAAGAACAGTCACCTAATGTTGATTAGTCCTCATAATATACATCAATTGCTAACATCATTAGTACATATCCTTAATTATCCTTATTATTTTACCTTCATCTCCAAGTTCCAAAGCTAACTACCTGCACATCCATGGTGAAAATGGAGGGGCACTACAAAAGGGATACTTTTTTCTACACTACAATAATATATTAATTATATTTTGTATTATATTTATATAATAATTTTTTGTTTTATATAAAAATATAATAATTATTAATTATAATAATTTTATATATGTATTTAACAGTTTTGTTAAAGAATATAATACATAATAATAATAAGTAGTATGATTATATTATTTATAATTTATTTTTTTATTATATAAAATATACATTACATATTAATTATGTTGATATATACTTAACTACATAGAGTAAAGGATGTTGTAATGTTAAAACCTAAATGTGATCATTATTAGGATCTTGATGGTAATTTTCATTTTAATAAAAATATTCTAAAACCCTCGTGAAAACCTTATTTTCAGTGAGGAAGAGTTTGTAGCGGAAACCAATAGTGGCAGGGGAAGCAACAAATAATGGCAAAAAAAGTCAAAAAACTGACACAAAATGATAAATGGCTAGATTTATTTAATCATATTGCATTGATACATACACAAGATAGTTGTCAATATGCTTTTACAAGTCACCTCATTCATAGAGGGAATGCCTTCAACGTTGTAAAATCATTAATACTTTTATAAAAAAAAAATCAATTATTTAATTTTTAAAAAATTTACTAATTGTTTTGTTTTAATTTTTTGAATGTAATTATTTTCAACTCTAATGTCATTTTTTTTTTTTTCATTCAATCAAAGTATAAATAAACAAGTGCCAAGTAGTCACTAGTACTTGTCTTTATAGTATTGTAATTATTGATTTCTAGATTTAGAAAAGAAAAAAAATTGTAAGTTTTATTAATGTGAATAAAAATAAATGTAAGGTTTGTTAAAATTATAGTGTCTTTGTATTATTAATTATTTATTTGCATGAACTAATCCTAACCTTAACTCACACCCTAACTCTAACCCTAATCCTAACCCTAACAATAAATTATAAATAAATTATCCTAACATTAAACCTATCTCTAATCTTATCTATGGTTGCAACACTATCCATAACTATGGTCATAACCCTAACTCTAACAATAAAGAATTGTAAAGTGACATTACAAAAAATAAATCTATGAACCAATATTGAGAATAAGACCTAGAATAAAGATATTAGATGAATACAATTTTGAAACATTATATCTATTAATCATATTCTAGTGATTTTATTAGTAATATTTTATTTTTAATTTATTATAATTTTTACCTTATTCTTATTTCTAATCCTAAAAATAATTATATTAGTTTTAGGATTATAATAATTAATAAGAATAGGATTATAATTATAATTTAATTAATAATTATAATAATTTTAGTTATTTTAATTTAATTTTCATTTGTATTTACGTATGTTTTGAAGTTAATAAAATTTATAAAATAAAAAAGTGACAATGTCAAATAGTTTAAGATTTAATTTATTTTTTTATAAAAGAGGGGTAAAACATTTATTAGAAAATCAAGGAAAAGTACAAAAATAGCCAAAAGAAAGCATGTGCTCCCCGAAGGAGCTCCAAAAGAAAACAACTACATATTTTTGTCCTTTAGAAAGACCCGATCCAAACTCTTCACATACTTAGGTGGTAGTAGACACCAATCCTCCACCTCCCACCTACTCTCCTAATCAAAAGCCCATTTGGCCAAGCAATCAACCACTTTGTTCCACTCCCTAGGGATATTACAAAAGGTGATATGATCTAAGGAGTTGCACATCAAAAAAAAAATTGAATCACTAGAGCTAGTTTCCAACTAGCTCCATCCAACCTCTTATCATTCAACATATCCACAACAATCTGCGAGTCAAACTCACAAATAATCTTCCTCCAGCCGAGGGAATACCCTCTCTCCACAACATGAAGAATAGCCAAGGCCTCCATAAGATTGTTAGTCCGCTGCCCCTTATAAATAGAGAAAAGGAACACACTCTCCCTTGCACTATTGCGCCCAATGCCACCAATCCCAGCATGACCCAGGTTCCCCCGAGAAGATCCATATGTATTCACCTTAAGATACCAAAAGGAGGAGGGGTCCACCTGCCATCACGCTGGATTTTTTGCTTAGTACATTGTTATCTCCTACTACCTAGGGAGCCAGTATCACCAACAACAAGGTTCAAATTTCCCACGATAACCTCCTCGCCAGGCACCATAGTCTCAAACAAGTCACATTTCACAAAGATAGTTTCCTAGATCATGCAGAGAATCTTATGCCACAATTGTGCCACAACCATTTGCACACCCTGAAAAATCCTCCTATTTCTTTCTAGCCATAACTACCACATAATAAGGGAAGGACCAAGGGCCCAAACAAACTTAATAAAATATATTTGAGCAAGAGGTATACCCATGCTATATTCCAAAACTCCACCAAAGAAGTGGCGTGAACACAAACATGCTTCCAAACTCCCCACCAGAAGTGTCAAATTTCTCGAGAAAAAGGGCATAAGAAAAGGAGGTGAGAGGAATTTTCTTCACTATTATTATAGAGAACACAAAGAGAGGGACCATGAAAACCTATCATTTGTAAATTATCCCAAGTAAGGAATCTATTCTGCATAACCATTCATAAGAAGAAATTGCATTTGGACCAAGAAAATTTACTCCAAACTTGCTTCCACCAAGGCACCTCCATATTCCCAAACAAGTGTCTGTCCAGTTCTAGATAGCCCAAAGCCATAGTAAATTTACCCTTTGGAGAAGGGACCCAAGCAAGAATATCCCTCCCAAACAAGGAACTACAAAATATGTCATCCAGAATCCTAGAAAGCTTTAGACAAGCCTCATCAGAACCCCCTGATGATTATTCCTGTGGGCTCTTCTAGTGCATCACCACCAACTAACCCAAAGCCTACACATGTTTGAAGTCTTTCACTTTGCTCCAACCAGCCTCCAAAAGACTTTTACAAAGTAGCACCAAATGTGGATGCATAGTCAAAATGGGTGGGTTTCCATCCCAAGAATCATGCCAAAATAGAGCCTTTGATCCACTATTGCAAATCCAAAAGAGCCCCTGTTTAATGAGCTTCGCTCCTCTTTTGAGAGTCTCTTGGATCATTGAACCCTTCCAAAGAAGGAAAATCTTGGGCACATCCTTAGTACGCACCCCCAGAAGATACTTAGCAGTGAGGATACTAGCCCAATCCTGATCCTGGCTAGTACACCAATGACAGTAAAGCTTAGTAGCTAAGACCTGTCCCAACAATCTAGTAGACTTGATACCAAAACCCCCTCCTGTTTAAGCCTACACACAAAATCCCATCTGACCAAGCTATATTTAGAAGAAGATAAGTTACCAACCCACAAGAATTGACAAGCTAAAGCATCAAATTCCTTAACAAAGCATGAAGGGGCAACCTAAACAAAACATCTATAAATAGGAGGATCCTGCACCACAGACTTCAGGAGAATCAGTTGACTAGTCGTCGAGAGCCACCTACAAGTCCAATGACTCACCCACCTTTGAAACTTTTCAAGAACATCTTGCCAAAGATCTCTAAGTTGGGAACCCACCAAGATGGGAATTCCTAGGTAGGAGAAGGGAAGAGATCCAATCTAAAACTTGAGAATCTAAGCAATCTTATTCTGAATAAGCTAGGGAATATTAAAAAAGAAAATTGAGGACTTTTCCTCATTAATATTTTGTCCCAAAGCACCCAAATAAATATCCAAGGTTTTCCTTAAATTCATGACCTTCTGAATTTTGGCCATACCCATCAAAGCCATATCATCCACAAACTGCAAGTGAAATAAGGATGAACCTTGCCACCCCAACCCCAGCCCTAAATAAAACCTTGGTTAACACAAGACTTAATAAATCTTCCTACCCCCTCCACCATGATAATAAAAAAATAAGGAGAAAGAGGATCACCTTGTTGAAGTTCCCTAGAAACACCAAACAGCTCTGAAGGCTCCCCATTAATGAGGACAAAGAAGGAAGAAGAAGTGACACAGCTCATGACCCAAGCAATCCACTCCCTATCCAAACCAAAAGCTAGTAAGATATTTTGTAAAAAAATATCATCTCACCCTATCATAAGCTTTAGCCATATCAAGCTTGATGAACATAGTGTTCTCCTTCAAAGTCACCATATAATGAATTGCCTCTGAGGCAATCATGATACCATCTAGGATTTGCTTGCCAGCAACAAATCCCCCTTGTTCAGCAAACATCAAAGAGTTGATCCAAGGCTTCAAACTTTCGAAAATCAATTTAATGATAATTTATAAACAACATTGCAAAGAGCAATGGATCTAAATGTATCCAAACAATTAGCTCCCTCCCTTTTAGGAATAAGATCTAAAAAAGTAGAATTCATAGCTCAAAGCATCTGCTTATTACAGTGTGACTCTTGAACCACCTCAAGGAGATCTATTTTAATGATTTCCCAAAACTCCTAGAAAAATTTAGAAGGGAATCCATCCAGACTTGGATCCTTACCTTTTTTCATTTGGAACATAACCTCTTCCAATTTCAACAACAGAATAGGATGCACGAGAGCCACATTCATCTCATAAGAAGCCAAAGAGGGTATGCAATCAAGAATAGACTTCTCCTCACAATCCTCAGGAATAGAATCCTCAGAGAATAGGATAGTAAAGAACCAAACATCCTCCCTGGAAATCTCATCCATGGAAGATAGTTGAACCCCCTCTCGTGACACCAAAGAAGGTATAAGATTCCCCATCCTATGAGCTTTGATAGAATTTTGAAAAAAAGTTGTATTTCAATCCCCTTCCTGAAGACAATCCACATGAGACTTTTTCTTCCAAAATATCTCCTCACACAATTCCCATTCCTCAAGCTCCTTCACATCAACTGGTTCTTCCCTAATCAGATGGACTCAAAAATTCCCTGGTCATGAATCCTGCAAGTGATGGCAACAAGACTAGCTTGAGCCGACATTTTATTGTTGTGAAGGTTGCCAAAGCACTGCCTGTTCCAATTCTTAAGCTTGAACTTAACAAATTGCAATCTTTTGGCAAATGAATACATAGCCTTACTATGAGTAGGCTTTCCCTATCGCCACCACTTGGCAAGAAGACCATGAAGAGAAGAGTCTTGTAACCACATAATATGAAACTTGAAGGATGTGTTCTTAGGAATTCTGGAAGGAGAATCAAAGAGCTTAATTGGCCAATGATTTGACCCTCTCCAATCCAAATTCTTTGAGCAAGTAGATAATTTGACCCTAGTCTAGAAGCAGGACAACAAGAAATGATCCAACCTCTCAAAAATAGCGTTCTCCCCACATCTCCTATTATTCCACATAAAGAGACCATTGTTGGGCTTAAAATCAACCAATTTTAGAGATTCAATATTATCCTTGATGATATAAGAAGATTGGTTGAGCCTAGCATTCCCACCTCATTTCTCCTCACAATAAGAAACAACATTAAAATCCCTAGCCATAGTCCATGGAAGAAAAGGAGCTATAGTTCTGATATATCTAACATGAATCCACAACTGAGCTTTACCAAGAAGGTTAGTAGTTGGATATACATTGGTGAAAAGACAAGTCTCACCCAACTCCAAATAGGTAGTCACCATTGACATCAATGAGTGACTCAAACACCACCAGAGAGAAAATATTTTCCTAGAGTCTCAAAGACAGGCTGACCCCCAGAATTTCCAAAAGACCCAACACATTGACACAAGCCATGAGGCCAAATGATAGGAGACCTATTCATCATACCATCCACTGATAACTTAACTTCCTGAAGAAAAATAAAATCAGGACAATGAGTCCCAATCATCTCATGAATAGTTTCTTGTCTAGGGATGTTATTCATACCTCTCACATTCCATGAGATAAATATAATTTCTAAGATGGGGAGAAGTGGGATTCAATGGTTTTCACTAGCCCCGAATCAACCAAATTCTTAGCCAATATCTTGAATTTCTCCAAATCCTTCTTGTGGCCCACCTTAGAAGATTTCTCTTGAGACCTATTCTTTAAGAGCTTCTGGTGTAATCCCAGGGAATTCACTACCCCACTACTTTTTCCAAAATCTAAAGCTTCCTTTGGTTAAGGAGAGACATGATCTTTCAAATCCCCAACCCCAACCAAAGCCACTTGTCCACTTTGATGTGTACCAATAGGAATCTAATAATTTATGTCTAGAACCATTTGATCCACCTAAGCTTTAGTCAAAGGAAAAATCTAAGAATCTTTCCCATTGTCACCAAATAAAGCTACTCTCAAGGAATCCCCTCCCGAAAGAGGCACCAAAAAACAACCCTCCTCTAGGACCAAGTCCTCCAAAACCTCAAATCGATTGAAAATCCCATCATCTTGTCTATCCTTCAAAGATCTCTTCTAACCACGCCCTTTATTACGAGGCCTAACTGGAATGAAAATGTTACACACCAATTGTGTAATAACTATTTACTATTACTATGTAGGGTAAATATGACTGTAATGAGAATTTTGGAGATGAATAAATTATGCTTGTACTTTATTTTCAATATAGATGTTATCTCATGGAAAAGTACAGCATATATATGAATGGATGGTTATGGAATTAGTATTCTAACTATGGAAATGTTTTACGTATATTGCATATGTTGTGAACAATTGTCTGTCATGTGCATGTGTTAGTGGATGCAGGTATATATTCCATTCCTCCAAATGGATGGGAAGTATCACTCAGGAGAAGATCTTGGCTGGGTAACTAGTAACATAAACTATCTGAGCATACACACACCACAGTAGAATGATTGAGTTGAGTCAATTTGTGGGAAGTTGGTAAGTCATCCTTAGTTGATGTGTTAGCACTAGTAGAGCCTTGTTTACTATTGTGTTCATTATTGGGTGATGTTTATCTATTTGATCATTGGAGTTCTTCTTGTTACATTACGATTATATAGATAAGAGGGTTGTACATGGAGTATGTGTATATGTGTGCACGTACATTGGATTTAATGATATGTATATGCACATGTATAGATGTACCACACATAATACTTATCGATATGGTGGTAATTGTGAATGTATTCATGTGAATCAAATGTGAACATATATATATAACTATATACACATGTATTTATATGTATATCTATATCAATGCACGCATACATTGGCAAATGGATACACCATATGAATGCATCGATATCTGGTATACATACACATACATGTAAATAGACACATATTCTTATATACATGTATATATATGCATACATTTGATATTTTGTGATTGTATGTGAATACTATTGTGAGTATACTTGTCTAAATATTGAATGAATATTTACATTGATGGCTTATGATATATATATGTAAATATATATTAACATTTATATATATACATATACATATATATAAATATATTGGTATTTAAATATATATATATGTATATGATATATATTATATACAATATAACATATTATATATTATTATAAATCGACTATCATTTACCATGATAGAAGCCGGTTTATAAAGGCTAGTTATAGTCATTTATGACTATGTTAATAAAGGTTGATAGAAGTTGTTTATGACTATTTATTGAAGTTGAATCTTACTCATATTGTCACACTTTATGGAACACCCATATTTCATTTACATCTTGATGCCTTATGTCAATTTGTGACATAGACTTAGTCGACACCATAGTGAAGATTATCTTTGACTCGGTAAACTCAAACTGCCACCTTTTTGCTATGTTTTATGTGTTGCTTTGCATGGAGTTGGCTATCCTTTTTCATGCCTAAACTGTAAGTTGAGAAGTTATCTTGAAGCTTTATAAATAGTAGTGCTTGCTCATTTGGGATGACACATCATTGGCTTTATTCCTTATTCTTCTTGCAAGTTTCTACTCTGTCAACTTATACTCTGTTTTTATTGGTGAGAGAGGGAAAGAGATAATTATATTTATTTGTGAGTGAGTTCTTTTTTGAGAGAAGTAATCCATCAAATTGAGGGTTAGAGTTCTTTGTAATGTTCTAGAGAATTTTTTATCAAGCTTGCTACTGTTGGAAAGGGTTGCATTGTTGTCAATTATTTGGATAAGAAATAATAAGCATGTGGATCTTCTTCTTTGTTATATTACTTATGAATGATGTGCTCTCCATGTATGTTTGAACTATATTTTTTAGTATGTGCATTTAAATAAATTAGAATGTCTTGGAAAAGGGAATTGAAGCTTTTATGTTTTTTTTATGATGTGCTTGTAAGTACTCCATAATAGGAGATTGGTGTTTATCATAGGTATTATATACTAGGTATGCATGAACATAAGTGGCACATGTGATATGTACTTAGCTAAGTTATTATGATAACTAGACTAGCTTGTGTTTACTCCTAGGATTGTTTATCTAGTTTAGGAGGGAACTTGTGTACTTTTTAAGTAGGTTTATTCCAAGTAGGTTAAAATGGTGATAGGGTGTCTCTAGGATGGTAGATTATCCATTGAAAGAAATACCTATGCACAGTTTAAGATGGCCTTAAGTCAAATCAGCCCTGAGTTATGTATGTGATAGATGACCTTCGATAGAAATATTGAATGTAAACACTTTGGCCAAAGTGGTGGAAATGTCAAGATTCCACTATTAGTTCACTGTGATCTATTATTATATGCTAGTTCCAGATTGTGGGATTACAAGTTCTAGTTATGGAGGACACAACACTATACTCGGTTGGTTGTCGTTATCGATTACTCTACCAATCTCTTTGTTGAAGGGAAGGGCCATCTATCAAATGATAAATGTGTGAGGGACCACATTAAGAGTATGAGGTTGGAAGAAAATCACTTGAGTGATGCCTCTCCTCCATAGCAAGTGACAGAAGAACCAAGATTTGAAAGGGAAGATCCTAGACTGTCTTACAACTATTTGTTCCAAATCTCATTGAGCTACGTATTTAAATTTATGCATTCTTGTTTTGTTGTAACTTGTAAAGATATTGAGTTTTAAAGGAATCTTAATGTATATTGTAATGGCATCTTTGTTTGTATATTCTCAATAAATAAAAGAATTTTTTTTATTGCAATGGCTTTTTACTTAGTTTGTTTACTCGCAAGGTGTAAATTTTGAAATTTTTACTTCATTAAGGGTTGGTATGTTACATGTGGTATTAGAACTACCAAGTTTAGCTCTAGAACCTATGAGCTCAACATTCTTTCCATCTAGCATTATCTAATGTTGTTAATTCTTGTGCTAGAATGGTGCATCTCAGATTAATGGCTTGAAAGTCAATAATAAAAAATGAGTGCTACCTCAAGGCCAAGAAGGAAAGAGAAGCCATCTTTATAACTATAGAGGGAACCAACTATGACAATGCCATTTGGTTGAGTGACGCCAAAAACTTTAGTCATGCACTCTCTCAGATCAATGATGTGAAGAGAAAGATGAAGATGGAGGCTATATACAATTACCTACCAACCATCTTACTAGAGAAGTTTGAGTCATTACCACTTTCTAGGGATATGCCCTCAAAAGGAAGTGTTAGTCTAGCATTCATCTTTAGGGATCCTAGAGTTATTCCATTGGCTGAAGTAATCATAATTTATTCAAGTAACAAGTCTGAGGGATATGTACCTCGAGATAAACCATGAGAAATGGTCTCATGAACAAATTTCTACGAAAAGGGTAGACTACATTGTTGATGAACACCATATTGAAATTGCTTCTTGTAATTATGTATTGGAAGATAGATCCAAAGGCTACTATCATTTTTGGGATAGGTACAATAAAATGAGGGATGAATGGAAAGATAGGGAACAACAATTGTCTCAGTCTGTAGGTTATACTCCTTTAAGTTATGTGTCAAAGAGTGAATCTGAGATATAATCTCCACCTGACTATTTTAATAGTCACTCCATGTAATCAATGGGATATTCAAATCCTCATAAAATGAATAAAATTATGATTTTATCAAAAAAAGTGTGTGCTTAAAATCTTATGTGGAATTCTTTATGTGCGTATGAATGACATTTTTAATATTTTCCATAAGATAATTGATAACATAATTTAGTCTAACATGGATAAAAATTCAAGTAAATACCAAGTCTCGTAAGGATGGTGAAGACATGAACTAATCCTAGCAAAATCCAAGAGGTTGGACAAGGAACCACTAGAGTTGAGGCTAGACTTGACCAAATCTTGGCAAGGTTCGCTAACCTTGACTAGGAAAAGTTAAGGATAGGGCAAAGAATGATGTTCCCAATAATGAGCATAAGGGAGAAAACTCTTCTCATGGACATAAATAAACCCATGATCATGAGAGGGAAAAATTGCCTATGCTATTTGAAGAAAGGAATAAGAAGCTCATGGCATCCGAAATTTCTAGGGACATGAAGAAGATTATCCAGCCCAAGTTTGATGGAAGTGTTGGAGGATATGAGGCTGAGGTGTGGCTTGTTCAAATGGAAAAGTATTTCAAACTATGAAACTATGATAAGGTTACTAAAGCTATGTGGGGTGCGTATCAGTTAGTAGGAGAAGCCTCTAACTGGTGGATGAACAAGAAGTTGGAACTTAACATTAACTCATGGAAACTAACATGGGGGGAATTTGTGGAGATTCTCCATAGGAGATGGTTGCCAAAACTATACTATGACCAAAAACTCTTGGATTTCCAAGGCTTGTAACAAGGTAACATGATGATCAACGAATATTGGGAGAAGTTTATCCGACTTCTATGCTATGTTCCCATTTATCACAAGGATGAGCGCTTCCGCATTAGGAAATTTATAATGGATCTTAACAATTAGATCGGAGGAGAAGTGGACATGTATGGTCCAAAAACAATGGATCTTGTATATGAGAAAGGAATTAAGTAGGAGAAAAATCTCAAAGCTAACTCCACCCATCAAGAGAGAGGAGAGCAAAAGAAGGATGCAAAAGTTCCTAACAAGATAGTTCCAAAGAAGGTGAAATCTATGCAAAATGTTCCAAGGAAAAAGGGAAAGAGGTTCCACAATAATGGAAAGGAGTCTAGAAGAGAGCATAAAAGGAATGATTCTAGCATGGGTAATACTAACAAGGCTAAGGGCAGGTGCATGGAAATGGGTAGCAATTTTGTGGACAACTTACTTTTTCATCCCGAAATAGCAAAAACGCGAATGTGTTATAGTAAAACACTCTCACGGTAATGAAATTTATATATGGACATTTAATTTCTTATACTTTAAGTTATATTTCATGTATATACTTCCAAGATGTTTGAGAGTGGTTTCAAATCTCTAGGAGTTATAATGCAAATTCTAGTTTTTGGAAGATCTTTAAAATTTTAGACTTAGTCAAATTTCAATAATCAGCATGTCAAATTTCAGTAATCAGGAGGTCAAATTTTAGTAGTCAACAAGTTCTATCATCTTTCTCTCTCACTCTCTCCTTCTCTCTAGTCTTTATCTCTCCACTCCCTCTCTCTCTTCTAATTTTTGGAAGATCTCACAAGTTTCAAACTTAGTCAAATTTCAATAATCAAGAGGTCAAATTTTAGTAATCAAAAAATTGTATTATTTCTCTCTCTATCTCACTAATTTGTATCCCTTACACTCTAGACCTCTCTCTCACTATCTCTATCCCTTTTTCTGCCTCTCTCTCTCCCTTGATCTCAAGAAATCTCTCTCTGTCTCTCTCTCCTTTTCCCTCTAATTCTCTCTACCTCACTTATCTCTCCCTCTCTCCCACCTTCCCTCTCTACTTGTCTCTATCTCCCTCCCCCCTTCTCTCTCTCTCTCTCTCTACCTACCTACCTCTCCCACCATCACGCCCTACCACTCTCTATATTTCTCTCTAGCTAAACTCTCTCTCACCTCCCTCTCTCTCCCTCTATACTTCTCTCTCCCTCTCTCTACCTACCTCTCCTTCAAACACTCTTTATTTCTCTCTATCTCACCTCTCTCTCCCTCTCTTCCTTTCTCTCTACATATATATATCCCCTCTCCCTCTCTACCTAGCTCTCCATTCATCACAACCTACCACTCTCTCTCCATTACTCTCTATCTAACCTCCCACTCTCTCCATCCATACCTCTCCCTCTCCTTCCCTCTCTACTTTATACCTCCCTAATCCTTCTCTACCTATGTCTCCATCCATCACTACCTAATATTCTCTCTACACCTCTCTATATTGCTTCTCTCCCTCCCTCCCTCATTCCCTCTCTACTCTCTCTCTACCTCTCCTTCCCTATCTAATTATCTTTATGGAGAGATAAAGAGTAGAGAGAAGGAGAGAGTGAGAGATAAAGATGATAGAACTTGTTGACTACTAAAACCTGACCTCCTAATTACTGAAATTTGACATGCTGATTACTAAAATTTGACTAAGTCTGAAATTTTAAAGATCTTCCAAAAACTAGAATTTGCATTATAACTCCTAGAGATCTGAAACCACTCTCAAACATCCTGGAAGTATATACATGAAATATAACTTAAAGTATAAGAAATTAAATGTCCATATATAAATGTCAACTTATATATAACTTAAAGTATAAGAAATTAAATGTCCATATATAAATGTCAACTTATATAGTTTATTTCATGTATATAGTTTCCCTCAAAGATAACAAGAGGAAAGAGATAAGAAAAAGAGAAAAAAAAAAAATCAATGTAGACTAAAACGCGAGCGCGTTATAACGCGCTCACGTTTTTTCAATGCATTTACAAAATGCAAAAAATACATTCACAAAACATGTCAAAACTAAAATATAATGTGAGCGCATTATAACGCGAGTGCGATATAATGTGAGCGCGATATAATGCGAGCACGTTATAACGCGAGTACGATATAATGCTAGTGCATTATAACGCGAGCGCGATATAATGCGAGCGTGTTATAACGCGAGTGCGTTGTATCTTGCTTTGGGAATTCACGACCTTACGCTTGGTATTTGCCTTGGAATACCAACCCAAAGGTTTGGAGGGCATTCCCAATGACCAGAGACGTGTTTATAAAAAATCTTCCATAGTTCACATAATCGAGTTCGTGTTCACCGTCATTGCACGTGGTTCAATATCAAATAAATCAAGCACCTGGGTAATGTTGGGTTCTCCCTTAGCTATCCAACAATGTAATTTTTTTCACTTTCTGAAAATATTAAGCCTTTCATCCATAATTTATTTTATTTGTATGTTTGTTTTTTGCAAAAAAGCAGTGTTTGGTAATTTTTTCATTATAAATCAACCGTTAATCAATTTTTCAAATAAATTATTTTTTTAGAAACTAGACTTCATTCTACAAATTTTAAAAAATAAATAAAAATAAATTCAATTAGTTTCCAAAATTTGTAGGGGTAGCATGGCCAAAATTCTATTTTTCAGGAAATGTCCACTTCGAAAATTAGTAAAAAATTAAATATTGATTAAAAAATTATCAAAAAAGTCGTGCATCGACTACATACTGTTAGCTAACTTCTGACTATTGTGATTTTAAAAATACTAAAAAAAAGTTCACCGTACATGAGGGTCATACAAGAGTTGCTATGCTATGTTTTTCTGACAAAAACAACACCAATTTGTGTACGTCCCTCATTTGAACCCCTTAATCTCAACCATTTTCAAAATAAATTAGTAGTTTAGAAAGTAGACTCAGGGAACTTGAATCCTTCTTTTTGTTCCATCTCAAAATTTTGAGTGTAAGTATCCTCAATTTCACATCCAAGGTCAGTATTTCCTGATTTCAGAAAAAAGTTGTACACTTAAGTCCCCTTTTTGGGAACCATCTTGGTGCACTTACCCCTAAATAAAATGTCAATAAATCTGGAGAAACCATAGGGAAAAGAGAGCCGACTACAGGGTGTTTTATATGTAGAGGGGACCACTATGCTAACGAGTGTCCCAATAAAACTTATAGATCATGACCGTATGGTAATCCATTACCCACTTAACAAGCAATGTTTCAGTAGAAGATACATTCTATTGTAGATGATCGTCAGGTAGAGTACCAAGTAACTCCAGTTGAAATGTCGGGTATTTTGTTTGGCTTACCTATTTATGTTCTTATTGATACTAGTGCAACTAAGAATTTCATTTGACCTAGAATAGCTAAACAATTATCTAGGAAGGCATGATACATGGCAATGTCTTGGGAGGTAGAGTATGCAAACTAGAAAAGAGAAAAGTTTGATCAATGTCTATTCGAGGCTAGGATAGAAATACCTAGTTTCTCTACATAAGTAAACCTTTATATCACACCTCTAGGATCATATGACGTTATCCTAAGTATTGCTTGTGGAGACATAGGGATAAGGTATATTTCCATGATAAAATTGTAGAATGTCTAGATGATTTTGGAAATCAAGTAAAATTCCAAGGGATACCTAGGGAGCTTAGGATTCAAAAAATCACAACAATGCAACTTATAAGATCTAAGAAGAAAGGGTGTAAACTCTTTTTCGTAAAGATTGAAGAACTTGGAAAGGATAGTGATGATTTGGAGTTCCAAAGTTTTCAAGAGTTAGAAGATGGTGAAATAAATGAAATTGGAAAGTCGGATATGGAGAAATATCCAATATTGAGAAATTTTTTGGATTTGGGTATGTGCAGGATCATGATGGGCCAAAAAGTGATGATATGTAAGTGATATGATGGCCCATGTGGCTGGAGACTTTTTTTTACCCAAAATTGATGAAATGAAAAGTGTTTTATAAGGAGATTCTCATCTTTCCACCAATATAAATTATGATTTACTTTGAAGTTAATAAATGGGTATGTGTAGGATCATCATGGAAAAAATAGGCCCTTAAGTGGCAATAAAATTCAGAAAAATCAGAGTTAGGCAACTTGATGTAAAAATTTGAATAAGTTATCTATATTATTTCAAAAATATGGAAGAATAGAATCTATATCAAATTAAATTTAGTTTCTAAACTACTAGGTTTATTTTAAAAAAATAAAAATCTATTTGGTGAAAATTTGAAATTTCAATGCAGTAGTACTTAAATTTCAGTGAAAAAATAAGAAGTAGGTGTCTGTCTGACCACCCTTACCACAATAAAATGATAATTATTTTTTATAATATTTTAGATATAAGTAGAGAACTCATGTCCCAATGTGATGTATATTTTTTTGTATTTTTTTTCCAAGTAAATAATTATTTATGAATTTTTTATTACAACTTTTAAAAAATATGAAAACCCGTATGTCTAACCACCTTAACTTGGTCAAAACTTCATGAAATTCATTTTTTTTTTTAATCCTATATTATGTGAGGCATAGAATGTGACGCATGTTTTGGATTCAAAAAATGTGATACTGTTTGAAAGCTATAGATTTTTTTCAATCAACCTATCAATCAGGACTTTAGTTGTAATTCAAATAGAAAATGAATAATAATTATTTATTAAATTCAAAGTAAAGAATAATTTATATTGGTGGAAATCTAAGAACCTCCTTTAAAAACCCTTTTCATTTCATCAATTTTGGGCTAAAAAAAATTCGTTAGCCACATGGGCCATCATATCACTTACATATCGCCACTTTTTGGCTCATCATGATCCTACACATACTCAAATAATTATTATTCATTTTCTATTTGAATAACAACTAAAGTCCTAATTGATAGGTTGATTGAAAAACATCTATAGGTTTCAAATAGTATCACATTTTTTGAATCTGAAACATGCGTCACATTCTATGTCTCGCATACTATAGGGTTTAAAAAAAAAGAATTTTATGAAGTTTTGACCAAGTTAAGGTGGTCAGACATACGAGTTTTTATATTTTTTAAAAGTTGTAATAAAAAAATCATAATTAATTATTTACTTGGAAAAAAATTACAAAAAAATATGCATCACATCGGGACATGATTCCTCTACTTATATTTAAAATATTATAATAAATTATAATTTTATAATATTGTGGGTAGGGTGATCAGACAGACACCTACTTCTTTTTTTTTCCTTGAAATTTAATTACTACTGCATTGAAATTTCAAATTTTTACCAAATAGATTTTTTTTTTAAATAAACCTAGTAGTTTAGAAAATACATTCAACTTGCTATAGATTCTATTCTTACATATTTTTGAAATAATATAGATAACTTATTCATTTTTTTACGTCAAGTTTCCTAACTCTGATTTTCTAAATTTTCATCGCCACTTAAGGGCCTATTTTTTCCATGATGATCCTACACATACCCATTTGTTTCTAGATGAGTTACTAGGATTGCCTCCAAAAAATAATATTTGACTTCTCTATATATATAGTTCCAAGGTCAGAACCTATTTCCAAGCTACCCTATAGGATGACAACCACTGAACTTATGGAACTTAAGGCACAATTGGATGATTTTTTGTCTAAAGGATTAATAAGGCCAAGTGTTTCACCTTGGGGAGTTCTAGTCATCTTTGTTAAAAATAATGATGGTACATTGCATTTGTGCATCGACTATCATATTCTTAACAAAGCTACGATTAAGAATAAGTATATATTACCACACATAGATGATCTTTTTGATCAAATGAGGGGAGCCTCTATATTCTTTAAAATAGATCTGAGATCTGGATATCACCAATTGAAGATTAAAGATGAAGATATCTTTAGAACCAGATATGGACACTATGAGTTCACCGTTTTACCCTTTGGTTTAACAAATGCACTTGTGGCATTTATGAACCTGATGAATAATGTATTTATAAATTGCCTTGACATTTTTTATTAGTTTTTATAGATGATGTCTTGATTTATTCTAGAAATGAAGAGGAACATTGCAAGCGTTTAGAAATGGTCCTACAACATTTGAGAGAACATAAGTTGTATGGTAAACTATCTAAGTGTACATTCTTCCAAAAGAGGGTACATTATCTAGGTCATGTGATCTCAGTAGATGGATTTTTTGTAGATCCAACTAAGATCAAGGTAGTGCTTGAGTAGCATGTACCTAAGAATGTATCAAAATTAAGAAGTTTCATGGGTCTAGTAGGCTATTATAGGAAGTTTGTTGCAAACGTTTCTAAGATCACTTTTCCAATTACTTCTTTACAAAGGAAGGGAAAAAAATTTGAATGGAATGAGAAGTGTCAAGAAGTATTTGACCTACTCAAAGAGAAGTTAACCACTACACCAATCTTAAAAGTACTAGATCCCAAGGGTAACTTCACTGTTATCATGGATGCATGAGGAGAAGGGTTAGGAGGTGTATTAATGCAAGATGGGAAAGTAATTTCTTATGAGTCTAGAAAGTTGAAACCTTATAAGATGAATTATGCATCGCATGATTTAGAATTAGAATATGTGGTTCACACATTGCAAATGTGGAGGCATTACTTATTAGGAAAACCCTTTGAGATGAAAACGGATCTTAATGGGTTAAAGTACCTTTTCACTCAACCTAATTTGAATGCTAGACAGAGAAGATGGTTAGATTTGATAGTTGATTATGACTTCAATATAGGTTATATAAAAGGGAAGGAAAATTGGGTTGTCGATGCTCTAAGTCGAAGATGTCATATTGCTTCTATAGTAACTATTCAAACCAACTTCAAAGGGAAAGTCTTGCAGAAATGCAGTGAGGATGAGTACTACTTGCAAGTCAAGCAAGAACTCACCAACAATCCGCAAGATTCTAGGTATGAAGGGTTCCATTTTGAACCTAATGGATTACTTAAATATAAGGGTATAATATATGTTCCTGATGTAAAGGAATTAATAAATTTGGTATGGAAGTACATGAAGCACCATACTTTGGACACCCTAGATTGACAAAAATGATGGCATGTGTAAAGCCATTATACTTCTAGAAAGGGATGAAAGGAGATGTCGCTAGTTTTGTGGCTAGGTGTCTTGAGTGTCAAAGGGTGAAAGCAAAGCATCATCATCCTGCAAGCTTGTTATACCCACATGATATACCAGAGAGGAAGTGGCAAGTCATAAGTATGGACTTTGAGCAAGGATTGCCTATGTCAAGAAATAAGCACAATTCCATTCTTGTGGTTGTAGTTAAAATTACCAAAGTTGCACATTTTATACCTAAGAATCTAACTAATGGAGCACCTATCATTACCAATAAATTTATGCAGGAAGTGTTTAGGTTACATGGGATTCCTAAGAAGATTATCTCAAATAGGGATGCACAAGTCACTTTTAGGTTTTGGCAAACCTTGTTTTTTGCACTAGGGATGCAGTTGAATATTAGCTCTGCCTATCATCCGGAAATAGATGAGAAAAATAAAAGGGTGAATCAAGTATTAGAAGACCTACATAGGATGTATTGCATGGATCAGTAGTACAAGTGTGAATACTAATTTCCCTTAGTTGAATTTTCTTA
The DNA here is from genome assembly GCA_007115665.2 of Sequoiadendron giganteum. Classification (NCBI taxonomy): domain Eukaryota; kingdom Viridiplantae; phylum Streptophyta; class Pinopsida; order Cupressales; family Cupressaceae; genus Sequoiadendron; species Sequoiadendron giganteum. The sequence goes on from CM021107.1 coordinate 270,134,690, forward strand.
CAATAATTTTTATCATTATGTGATAAAGATGGCTCCTTTCAAAGATTTGTATGGTTGAAAGTGTGAAACTTCTATAAGTTGGGATAAAATTAAGGATCAAATGAATCTTGGGCTAGAGATTTTGGCTGAAATGGATGAGCAAGTTAAGATTATTAAGCAAAGGTTAGTTGAAGCTAACAATAGATAGAAAAGCTATGCTGATGTTGAGACAGTGTCCCGTAATTTTGCTATAGGTGACAAAGTGTTATTGAGAGTGAAATCTCATGAAAGCTTCGTTAAATTTGGAAAGTCTTCTAAGTTATCCCTACATTACATTGGACCTTTTAAAATTCTAGAGGAAGTAAATTTAGTAGCTTATCGGATCGTGTTGCCACCAAATCTTGTCAAAATGCATAACGTGTTCCATGTGTCCTACGTTAAAAATTATACACTAAGTGATAATCATGTGATTGATTGGACTGCTTTACAGGTACGAGACCTCAGAGTAGTAACTCTTGAGTCTGTCAAGGTGCTTGGAATATGTATATTATGCTTGCGTGATAGATAATTCTTGCAATGCAAATTCCAATGGGACTAGTATGTAGAGGACTCGGCTACTTGAGGGGACTATGCTGAGATTTAGCAAAAGTTTCCTCATATTCTTAGTGATTTTAAGAATTCTTGAAACAATATGTTATTTGTTGTTGTATATTGCTACCTAAAGTCATCGGGGATGATGATTCATGAGGGGGGAAGTATGTTTCACCCCAATTGTGCAATAACTATTTACTATTACTATGTAGGGTAAATATAAATGTAATGAAAATTCTGGAGATGAATAAATTGCACTTGTACTTTTTTTTCAATATGAATTTTATCGCATTTTATGTTATCTCATGGAAAAGTACTGCATATATATGAATGGATGGTTATGGAATTATTATTCTAACTATGGAAATGTTTTACGTATATTGCATAGGTTGTGAACAATTCATTGTTGTGTGCATGTGTTAGTGGATGCAGGTATATGTTTCATTCCTCCAGGAGGAGGAAGTGTCACTCAGGAGAAGATCTTGGTCAGGTAACATAAGCTATCTAAGCATACACACACCATAGTAGAATGATTGAGTTGAGTCAGTTTGTGGGAAGTTGGTAAGTCATCCTTAGTTGATTTGTTAGCATTAGTAGAGCCTTGTTTACTATTGTGTGCATTATTGGGTGATGTTTATCTATTCGAGCTTTGGAGTTCTTCTTACATTACGATTATATGTATAAGAGGGTCATACGTGGAGTATGTGAATATGTGTGCACGTACATAGGATTTAATGATATGTATATGCACATTTATAGATGTACCACACATAATACTTATCGATATGGTGGTAATTATGAATGTTTTCATGTGAATCAAATGTGAACATATATATATATGTATAGTATATATGCATATCTATATGTACATATCTATATCAATGCACATGTATGTTGGCAAACAGATACACCATACGAATGCATTGATATAGGTATAAATACACATATGTGTACATAGAGGCATATACTTATATACATGTATATATATGCATACATTTGATATTTTGTGATTGTATGTGAATAATATTGTGAGTATACTTTTCTAAATATTGAATGAACATTTACATTGATGGCTTATGATATATATATATGTAAATATATATTAATATTTATATATATACATATACATATATATAAATATATTGGTATTTAAATATATATGTGTATATGATATATTATATATAATAATATATATTTAACATATTATATATTATTAGAAATAGACTATCATTTACCATGATAGAAGTTGATTTACAAAGGCTGGTTATAGTCGTTTATGATTATGTTATTAAAGGTCGATAGAAGTCATTTATGATTGTTTATTGAAGCGGAATCTTACTCATATTGTCACGCTTTATTGAACACCCATATTTCATTTAAATTTTTCCACCTTATGTCGATTTGTGACATAGACTTAGTTGACGCCATAGTGAAGATTATTTTTGACTTGGTAAACTCAAATTGCCATGTTATCATACTTAAACAAAATCTGTTATATAGTCGATGACTTTTTCAAAGAATGAGTAAATGCTTGAATCGACTCATTCCCAGATTGAAGTCAATGAATCCTTGGTGTTACAAATTGGTAAGTGACTGTTTCTACTTACAAGGAAACCACACCAACTTGAGAGGAGAGTGGAAGCTTTGGTGCCAACTCTGGAATCTTGTTTCTTGTATATGTCTATTGTTGGAGATAATTCAAATTAACCATGTGCAAATTTGAATGAGTTTTCATTTGTATTCAATTTAGCAAGTCGATCTTGCTGAGTATGAGCTTGTTTGATTGCCACATTTTTGTTGTGTTTTATGTGTTGCTTTGCATGGAGTTTGTTTTTCTTTTTCATGCCTAAACTCTAGGCTAATAAGTTATCTTGAAGCTGTATAAATAGTAGTGCTTGCTCATTTGAGACAACACATCATTTTCTTTATTCCTTATTCTTCTTGCAAGTTTCTACTTTGCATTATTTTAGCTTATACTCTATTTTTATTGGTGAGAGAGAAAGAGAGAATTCTATTTATTTGTGAGTGAGTTTCTATTTGAGAGAAGTAAACTATCAACTTGAGGGTTAGAGTTATTTGTGATGTTCTACAGAAGTTGTTATCAAGCTTGCTACTATTGGAAAGGGCTGCATTGATGTCAATTATTTGGATAAGTGATAACAAGCATGAGGATCTTCTTCTTTGTTATTTTACTTATGAATGATGTGTTCTCCATGTATGTTTGAACTGTCCTTTTCAGTATGTGCATTTAAAGAAATTAGAATGTCTTTGAAAAGGGAATTGAAGATTTTATGTTGTTTTTATGATGTGTTTGTAAGTACTCCATAATAGGAGATTGGTTTTTATCATATGTATTATATACTAGGTATGAATGAACATAAGAGGCACATGTGATACACTTAGCTAAGTTATTAAGTTAACTAGACTAGCTTGTGTTTACTCCTAGGATTGTTTATCCAGTTTAGGAGGGAGCTTGTGTACTTACTTGTTAAGTAGGTTTATTCTAAGTAGGTTAAAATTTTGATAGGTTGTCTCTAAGATGGTAGAGTATCCATTGAAAGAAATACCTATGCATAGTTTAAGATTGCCTTAAGTTAAATCGGCCCTGAGTTGTGTATGGGATAGATGACCTTCGGTAGAAATACTAAATGTAAACACTTTGGCCAAAGTAGTGGGAATGTCGAGACTCCACTGTCAGTTCACCTTGATCTAGTATTGCATGCTAGTTCTAGATTATGGGATGACAAGTTCTAGTTATGTAGGACACACCACTATGCTCGGCTGGTTGTCGTTATTGGTTACTCTACCAATCTCTTCATCGAAGGGAAGGGCCATCTATCGAATGATAGATGTGGGAGGGACCACTAGGGAAAATTTTAGTGGTGAATCTTCACCAATTGGAAAATAATAGAAATTGGGAGCTCCAAAAATGGTGAATAGTACAAGCTAAAATAGAGACTGAATCGCTAGGTTTTTACAAAAAAAAAAATTGTCTCGATTAATTCGCCATGTAAACAATGCATCATTGGCACTAATTCGCCAATATTTTATACAGTAAAATTTAAAAATATTAATAATATTCGCCAGTAATATTGTGTAATTCTGGAGAATCAAGAAGGGAATCTACTATATTCATGCCAAGCTCCCGGAAAGACGTCAGATCAAAGCTCTGTTTGATCTCCACCATTCACTGTTTCCAATAGTTCATGACATACGTCATCATCATTGTATCGGTGGGACATCCCTAAGTGTCCCACCGATGATGTTCACTCACACCGATAAGGCTTCCATACTCCACCTGGGGTCCACCAAGGCATAGGTACACCACTTGTGTAATTCCAGAGAATCATGAAGGGAATCTACAATATTCGTGCGAAGCTCCTAAAAAGACATCTGATCAAAGCTCTGTTTGATCTCCACCGTTCATTGTTGCCAATAGTTCATGGCATACATCATCATCCTTGCATCGGCGGGACATCCCTAAGTGTCCCACCAATGATGTTCACTCACGTTGATATTTTCTCACGGAATGAACTTGCAGCCATCCAATTTAAAAGCTAATCGATGGTAAAATTTTCAAGTTTCATTTAGTCTTACTTTTCAAGTGATATTTTTTAAAAACACTTCATCCATGTGTGCTCCAATGCATTTTCAATAGTGATGGGGTGTTGCCCCCTCGAACCCCACAAGGGGGCTCTACCCCCTTGCACCCCGCAAGGGGCACTGTCCCTTGACCCCGCTGGTGGCTGCCACCCCCGAGCCCCTACTTCAATATTAAAAAAATATATATATATATAGGGCAACTGCATCGACCAACTATGCAAATTTTTAAAGGAGATATTTTCCATTGTAATTAATCTTTTTAGTCATTATTCACTAGGATTCACCACTGTGATTATTATTTTTACCAATTATTCATTAAGATTCACCATGATTTTATAAAAAAATTAATACTATGCATAAGATTCACCAGGAAAATTAAATTTTTTTTCAAATAAAAGGAAAGATTCACTAGGATTTACACCTTTTCCAAGGGGGGCTTTCTTAAATTTATCCCTAGGGACCGCATTAAGAGTATGAGGTTGGTGGAAAAGAACTTGAGTGATACTTCTCCTCCACAACAGGTGACAGAAGAACCAAGATTTGAAAGGGAAGATCTTGGACCGTCTTACAACTATTTGTTCCAAAGCTCATTGAGTTATGTATGTAAATGTATGCATTCTTGTTTTGTTGTAACTTGTAAATTTATTAAGTTGTAAGGGAATCTTAATGTATATAGTAATGGCATCTTTGTTTGTATGTTCTCAATAAATAAAAGAAATTTTTTTATTGCAATGACTTGTTACTTAGTTTGTTTACTCGTAAGGTGTAAATTTTAAATTTTTACTTCATTAAGGGTTGGTATGTTACATAAACCCTCTTTGTCTTCTGCCTCATCAACCATAGGGACATTTCCTTTATCATTATTAAGAGCCAAGGTGGAGTTAGATTTGTTTCTTGATTAAACTGAGGGCATTTCCTCTATAGATGCCCATACTCATGACACAATTGATATTTGAAGGGAAGGGTTTCATAATCTAATTGTCGAATCGAAGAAACTAAACCAAGAGACATAGCCACTGAATCTAACAAAGGATTATTTAAATCAATTTCCACACATATGCAAATATAAGTAATTACCTTTTGGTCCAAGGTTTGTTGAGTTGGACCAGCTGGATTGCCAAGGAGAGCAATCATTTTTCAGAATATCACTTTGCCAGCACTCCAATAGAAGACATGGGAGGTGAACCCAAAAAGGAACCTACGTGGGTAGATCCTCACTAGTATTAAAGCTCGCATGTCAAGGTTTCATAAAAATCCCAACTTGATTAAAAAAATAAGGCCCCTCTTCGAAGGATTGATTCCTGTCTGTCATGCAAGAAAAAACAACTATAAAATAACTATTTGTTGCAACCTTGATCTCCATATCTCCTTATGAATTCCACACCTTTTGAGCCCAGGATTCCAAAACTGGTAAAGTTAGCTAGATTCCTGTAAATTTATAAATAAGAGCATGTTTGCACCAGTATTCAACATCATCTGCTATCGATTTTGGTTGAATCACCAAAACTAGGAATTCTTGGCTTCATTCAAGACATCCATTTACTTTTCAAAGCCTAGCAAAACTCATCTCCATTGATGAACCTTCACCATTTGAACAATTGTTAATGCCATCCATCGCATTTGCATGCAAAGCACTGCAAGGATCTACGCGATCCAAAAAATACAGAGGTGACCTCTTGGACATAATCCCACACACACAATGAAAGAGAGAATGTCTCCATGCACAAGCAAGAACAAAACACAGAGGATAAGAAACACAGTAAAAGAAAGCCCCAAATCAAAGCATGCAACACTACACCAAAATAAACGACTCCCCCAAGCAAAAACAACAACCGACAACCCCAAAGAGACCCCCTCATGTAGGAAAAATTAGACCAAAGCACTAAGAAATGCAACTAGGGTTTCCCCTAGCCAGTGTAGGAACCAACTCCCTCTAGAACGCTCATTTTTTGAAACAGTTCAACCTAATTTAATTTTTTATTTTAATTGTGTAAAATTAAATTCCTAAGAAAATTATCTTTATATGCTATTATGGATGTGTTCTAATTTAAATTTTATTTTATTATTTTAATAGTGTGAATCCAAATCTCAATTGACTTTTGTGAGATTTTCTTTAATTAAAAAATAACAATTACATACATTAAAATATCATTCTTAAAAAATATTAAAAGCTCAATGAAATGACTATATAAAACAAAAAATAAAAATCATGTTTAAAAAACATTAAAAAAAAATATTAGCTTCTTTTCCTACAAATGTGTCCATAATATTCCAAACTTCTTAGCCAATTATGTTTTAAGAAAAATAATTTTTAAAATGAGGCAATAGTACTATGCCTAATGGGAAGTACTAATTTTTTTACAGAGAACTAACGACAATCAAAGATCAATAGTTACATACAACCAGTGCTTGTAAAAGAAAGACATACACAACTACAAAACAACAATAAAGATTAATAGATTTCAAGTCTTTGAAGTCTATGAAAACCAATTCAGACCTATCAATGTATGTTCTGCCTTCATTAGGATTTCCTAGCATGCTTGCAATATCTAGTAATTATAATTGTAGCAATAGATCTATGTGAATTCCTTTGGTTGGATGTCCTATGTTGTATATATCGTTGTCAGTGTTTAAATCAATAAATAATTAATTTTGATTGAAATTTGGTTTTTTGTTATCGAACAATGCAATGTACAATAAATAATAGCCCTAAACTGAGTGACTGTGAGGATGTAAAAATTCCAAATAGAAAATAGCATGGACATTTTCTACCGAGCTTCGCTTCAAATATCTTCTGCAACTGGCAGATCCACTAAACATGTGACTCACATAAGCAACTAGAATAAAATCAAAGTAGCTAAGCACTATACCAAGACAAATGTTAGAATTTATAAAAAGGGTTGTAATGTTTCCCTGAATAATTGAAATCAAAATCTTCATTTGCATATAAGAATTTCCAAGCCTCTGGAAACAAGTCACAAGCTTATAAGTTTCTTTCAAACCATAAGAATTCCCTGTCAGGATTCCATAACACCCAAAAAATCAATTTTGTTAGGAAGAGATCATGACTTGTGAAATTCAACACTTTGACATAAGTACAACTTTGGGAGAATGTCCCCAAAAAAATATGTTGCATTCATCTTAAAAAATAGACCATAGATGCCAGACAAGAAAACAATTAAGTAATCGGCCTTGATTTTTGTAGGAGAAGAAGTAGCTTTTGAGCAACATTTAACTTGTTCCTTTGATTCTTGTAGGGAGAGATAAGCCTTGAGCCTTTATTTTTTCTAGCTGAATAGCAACCTATTGATTTTTTAATGACAATCCTATAAGTTGGCAATAGCCTACAAGAATGGCCTAGAAGAACTTTGGAAATGGCTTAGATGAAGATCAATCTTTTTTCTAAACTTAAATAGGATTTGAAGCTTCCTAGAACATATTATACATTCTTCATGGAACTAGAGAATTTAAAATTAAATATTTTTCATAGGACTATCTTGTACCTAAGAACAAAGAGAGATAAATTGAAACAAGATGTCAGGGTAAAACTTTATCATTTCTACCTCTCGATGAACAATATGATTTGAAAATAGTGTCCAACACCTAATTTTTTATATATTAAGTAAAATAGTTTGTCTCATGGTACTACCATAACATTAATATGAAACCCAAAACTCAAAATAGCTTCTCTTCAACACAAAACATGAAAAAAATACCAGGAAAATGATTAACCTTGATAACATTCCAATTTTTTTTTCTACAGCCTATCATGGACTGAAGATGGTGCAATTGAAATTTTATAGGAAGGTATGGCTTGAGGGGGACTCTCTCAACATTATTAATAATTTTAAAAAACTATCCTTGAAGTTGTGGAGTATTGAACCTATGATATTGGATGCTATCAAAATTTTTAATTCTTTTGATGAGTATTATATATCTTATGTTTTTCATAGAAGGAAACAGTCTAGTAGATGTATTTTCTAACCTTGGTGTTAAGGGTACTAGGGAGTGGGGTGTGAGTGATCCCCTCGCTATGGAGGCTATTGCATGTGCAAATCATGATTTTGAAAACTGCCAGTGTGGATGACGATTTGTCATGGTTCGGAGCTTGCATGACTAGTATCACATGGCTTGCCATTATGTGGAGTGATGGTGTGGTTGATCTGCATCGTGCTTATGGTACCTTATTGTATTTTTGTATGGATCAAAGTTCTAGGCTCATTATTTATTCCTTCCATATTCCCAGTGCCACATGAATTGGTAATTTTGGGCTTTCATTCTCCAAGTTTCTCCTCATAGCTTGCAAGGTTCTCAAAACTTTTAAGCTCTGCAAATTTTTGAGCCATGGGAGGAGATAGGAATTGTGCAGAGCCTTTTTCTTGTGATTATATGAAGAGCAAGCAAAAGCTGTCACAAATTTTAGAGAAGGGTGAGCTCATTCCTTATCTGGAAAGATTGCATGGTAACAATTCGTAGGATATGGCTTAGTTTGCTAAAGCCTGAATAACCGGGTTTTGAAACTTGGGGGAACTGATTTTGATGTTAATGAAGACTTTATTGCAAATATAATGGGTCTTCCAACTGATGGAAAGAAGGTGTTCAGAGAAAAAAAGGATTTGAGGGCTACGATGCAGATATTTTTCAAAGGGTTTGAGGAACAAGACTTGAAGATGACTAAGAGTGGTGAATACCAACGCAACTCACTTAAGGAAATCTAGGGGGACATTGCGAAGGAGCTCATGAAATACATTAACCTTGAGGTTCATTTATCTGTGGTAAATTCTTTTCATTTTGTGCTTCTTAATCATTTATGACATAAAAAGAGAATTTATTTCCCTTTTTATCTGTTAGTCTTGCTGGAAAGTGGTCTGAAGGACCACAAAAAAAAACCCAAGAACCTGGTGTTGCATGTGAGGCTTATCATGTTAATTTTTTATTATGCCAAATATTTTATGGTGTCTAAACTGATTGCTACTCCCAAGGGTAAGCAATTGAAATCAGCGAAGGAGTATGAAACCACCTCTAATGAGGAGTCGCTTAGCAAGAAAGGGAAAAAGAGGAAAATTGTCTTGGAAGAGGAGTTTGTTTCTGAGGACACAGATTATGTTATGAATTCTCAAGCTTCAATGGAGGTGGTCTCACAACCCTTTAATATAGGTAAGTCTATGAAAGGGGTTTTGGGTCTAAAAAAGAAGGGTTATGAGACTTGCAGCGATGAAAAAGCTCATGATAAGTTGACTCCGAGCCTAAAGGAAAAGGTTAAATCTGCTGGGGATACTTCCACATCAGCTCCTGATTTGGATTCCCTGCCTAAGAAGGGTTTGAAGGTGGTATTAATAAGAAAATTACTATTAGGTCTGCCCATCAGCTGCAGGAGATGCAAGTTGCCTCTCCCCTGAAGGCGGTTGGTAGGCAGGGTGTTGTGGATTTTCTAGGTGTGGACCTTGAAATGTAGAAGAGAGACCTTGCAAAGTAGACAAAAAGGAGGTTAGTTGCTCAGGAGATTACGGATTCTATTCACAAAATAAAATTGCTTGTTATTGGTGGTAAGGGTAAGGAGGTCAACATTAGCCAGGACAAGGTAAGCTCCTCTCAGGAGGATGATGTTGTGGGTAAGGGTGATTTTAATGTTGACTATGAAGATATTCCTAATTTTCTTGGGTTGGCCAGGGAGGGCTCAATTTCTTTGTTCAAATTGTTTAAATGGTTGTTTCATGAACTTAACATGACCAATATTAGAGTTTGGGGTGCAATGAGAAAAATTGGTGAATCTTCTATACAGAACCAGATTGATGAATTTTTTGACTCTTTGAATATTGTAGCTGATGAAACGTTGAGGATGAAATAGAACCTTGAGGAAAGAATCCTCACCCTTGAGGACCAAATGGAGAAAATGTATGCTAAACTGGAGAAGGGTGGGGAGGGGATAAAATCTATTGTGATGCTTGAGTCTGTTGGTATTTCAATTCCTTTTTAAATTGCTAAGAAACGCAAGGGTACTACTCCGGGAGAGGTTATTGGTGCTAGTGGTAAACTACTGGAGGAAGAGGTTTTTGTGGAGAAGGTTGGTGGGGGGTTGAATGTTTTGATTAGTGAGGTGACAGAGGGTGGCCCTGGGGCCAGAATAAGGAACAAGACTAAGGTACAGGTTGGGGCTCCTACTATGGATTCACTTGAAGTTATGGATGATGGTCAGAAGGTTGTGGCATGCGACATGGAGGCTGTTGATACCCTGAAGAACATGTAGTGGGGCTGATTTTATGCCTCCTTTTTGGCTTATTTTGCATTGATGGTATGCTATTTTTTGTTTGTTGTGTGCTTTTTGTAGTTATATTTTGCTTCAATTGTCTTTTTTTGTAAAGGGTTTTTGGCCCCTTCAAAACCCATTTTTTATCTCTAATGAAAAACATTCCATTTTTTTTGTCCATGAACAATCCCACAGAATATGTTTCAATCTTTCATAATGCTAAAAAAAAGAACATTTAATTGATTGAACCATCATATGTTTCAATCTATCCCCCACAAGTAGCGTGTTATGTAAGATTTTCCATGCCAAGATATGAGCATTAGCCTCAACTTTAAACCTCCAAATTTGAATGCTTAAAATTTTCCATGTCTTTTCTTGAAACCTATATCTCCATTTTTGGTTGTCTTGAATTTAATGACATATTTAGAAGGAGACTTAAATAAATCTCTTTCAAGGAAAGAAAAAGAATTGGTACTTGGAAAGCCACAAGTAGTCTTTGAATAAATTACATTGAAAAGAAGTGCATAATTTTATAACTAAGTCTGAAAGAACCAATGATTCCATAAATAATTTAAACTTTTTAGACATGTTATTTAAATTCAAGGTGCTCTTAGAGCTTTTCCAAGTAACCCAATCAAATGTATTAAAATCTCAAATGTCACCAAACTGTCAAACCCCTTTTTTAAATAGATAATAAACTTGCCTTGGTAATGAAACAACAAAGGGTTGACAATGATATTGAACCAACCTATTTCACCAAATGGAAGAAGTCACAAAACTAAAACCATGTTTCAAGGAAGATTTTTTTCTAGTTTAAGAACTTGTTGCCAAGGCTTCCAAATGGAGAGTAAAGGAAATACTATTTTTATGCAAAATAAGAAGGCAAAAAGGATTTTATCTATCTTACAAATTTTTATTTCCCTTTGATAGAAGCAAGATTAGTATGATGATGAACCATATTTTTCCACGATTCTTCTTCTGAAACCACTCTAATTACCCATTTAGCTGACAAATAGATCTTTTTCATCTTAAGATACAAAAGTCTCAATCCACCTTTAGCTTTTGGTTGTATAAAATGCAACCAAGAGTGGATTTAAAACCAAATTTTCTATGCCAATTAAACCATAGATATTAGCAAATAGCTTTAATTTTGTCCTCATATCTTTTCTTAAAGGGAATCCAATATGAAAAGTATTAGACATGAGAAGCCATGAAGATCTAGTTCACAACTTGAATCTTGCTAGCTAATGAAAGAAATTTGTTTCCTTGAGTATAAAGTTTACTTTTTGTCTTAGTGATCAACCAATTTCACATAGAAAAAAGAGGGAGATCTAGCCCAAAGCGAATATCCAAGTAACCGATGATATGTAAATGTTTGTTTGCTTCTAGGCTCTAGGAATCCATTATGGAATTGGATCAAATTGAACCATGAAAAAAATTGATTTATGATGTGTTAAGTTTGATCCAAAAATACAGTAGTATACATTTAGGAAATCCAACACATTATTAATTTTATTTTCAAAATTTTGAAGAAAGAGCATACAATCATTTGTAAAATATGAACTAAGCACAGCCATATTGTTGGGGATGGAAATAATCTTTATAAAATTAATTTGATTGTATTTTTGGATTAGATAATAGAGAAAATCATCAATAAGAACACAAGGGAATTGTGATAAAGGACGCCCCTATTTAATAGATCATTAAAAAGGAAACAAATTAGATTAAGAATTTAATTACCAATTATGCGCTGACATCTTTGACTAACATATGAACATGTTTACACATCTTGGGAGAAAAACCTAACCATTGCAACATCTTGAGGATAAATCTCCAATGCATTCTATCATAAGCTTTGAGAAAATATAGCTTAACTAGCAATGCATTTTGTCCAGATTGTTGAGCCCATCCACTAGTTTTTCAGGCCCAAGATTAAGTTATCAAGGACAAATATTCCACCAATAAACCTTGTTTATTCAAGTCTAAACATCCCTTTCACAATTGGTTTGATCCTTGTAACTAAGGTCTTGGCAATAATTTTATAAGAAGTTTTAAGTAAAGTAATAAGACACCATCCATAAATAATGTCTTCATTTTTCCCTTTCAAAGGAATTTTAATTAGGCCTTTATTAATATTATACCCTAATGAACCTTGCTCTAGAGCCTCAAAGTATAAAATATAGAAATATTTCTTAATATGTTGCCACATTATTTTTTATAACTCAACTAAGAGCCCATCAATCTATAGACTTTAATTAGGGGTTCTTGAAAATACAACATGTTCTAAGTCTTCAATAGATAGATCACAATCTAGAAATTGGCTATATTCAATATCCACTTTCTTGGGAATGTGGTATTTAATAATATTTTCCAACATTAATTGCATTTACTTATAATGAGAATCTTCTCTAAAAATATTCTCATTAAAATTTTGAAACATATCTTTTATCTTTTGAATTTGTATGAACATGACTAGTTTCTATCTTAAATTATTTCAATATATTTCCTTTTCTATTTTTATAATTTAACAATTTGAAGAAGTATTTGAATCCTCTATTACCCTCCTTAATCCAACATAATATGGAGCTTATTTTAGCTCCTTGACCCCTATATATATCAAGTTTATGAAATTGGGCTTCTATAGTAGTTATAGAAGCTTGAATGTTTATATTATTTAGGTTTGAATTAAACAATTTTTTGGAGCTTTCCAACTTCACTCAAAGGGATTATTGTTTATGTTATTTTCTCCAAGCTAATATTCACTAGTAGAATTTGGAAAATAAATGACTACGTGACTAAAAATTTTAGTCACAACAACTAAAAATGACTAAATTCTACTAATTTTTTGCAACTCAGCTATAAATGAGTAAATAAATGACTAATTTGGTTGTCAACTAAGAAATTATTTATTCATACAAATAAAAATGACTAAATAGTTAGTCACATACAAATAAGACAAAAAAATTTTAAAATATATTTCGGGGAATTATTGGTAGGGGTGTATTTCAGGTGATTCATTATTCATTGAATTCCTCATTTTGTTAGCCTGGCACTAAGGCATTTTGGGTTATAGTGTTTCCTTTCTTGTAAAAGGATTCACTTGATTTTTTGGACAAAGCAAGGTAGGAAGCTCGAGTTATTATAGAAATTGCAACTTTGTAAAAGGAAGAAGCTTCAGGTCTACAATGTTTCTTTCCCTTTTTCATGGTTTTTCCTTCTTAGAGTTTTCACTTCTTTATTCTTATGTGATTGAGAAGAAAAAAAAATCTTTCTCATTCATTACATTATGTATGGTGGTTTTTTGTTTGAGAGTTTTCCCTCTTCCATTCACGAGATAGGTTTTGAAAGAATGCATATTTTTATTTAAAAATACCTTTGAATCCCTATGGTATGTTGCAATGCAAGAATGAGTATGATAGAGATATCAAAGATTTTAAACCTATGAGAGTTGAGTCATTGAGTGGTGAACTAGCATGAAGTTTTGAAACCCTAGATCATGAGACCATGAGGCAACAAGTTCACGTTTTGACTCCATGGTCCAAATGAAAGGGCACTATCACAGTCAAAGTGTTGGACAGTCATGAGCATGGATATATTTAATTATTAGGAATATTTTTTATATGTTTGCATGCATATGGGGTTGAGAACTTCACTCTATCACCCATTTACATTAGGGCACCAGTCTTCTTGCATCTTGTTCTTGCACCACACCACTCCAAAAAATCTAAAGAAAATATCTTATTTACAATTGTTTGCTTGTTACCTTGTATACCTAATTATTACAATATCATATGAGAGACATTTCTAGAAGAATCTATAGGGGGTTATGCTATGTTGTTTGTCTGATTTTTCATGTATGAAGTATACTACTAAACTACATAAATATTTTAGGATATTGATTAGTTTCATGACTTGTTGCATGGATGACATTTGATATATGTTGAAAGAGATTCTTGGGTCTTGAATCTATAAACCTACACAGTGAATTTTAGGATAGAAACCTTAGGGAATACCCTCCCAAGCTTAGCATTGCTTAAAGTGATGAAGGAATACACTGCCTGAAGCAATTCTGGCCTTAGAGCTTTGGAAAAAACAACTTAAATCACCAACACATGTCATTCCCATCATTTACTATGCTATATACTTCAATTTTGACATCCCATGTTTTTGTATATGTGGGATTTCCAACACAAATGTTATTTGATTTTAGCACATTTTTGGTGTCATTCTTGATTGTATTTGTACGTATCTCATTGTTGACATAGAGAACAATATCTACATAGGTTATGAGTGGATCCTTTGAATCCAGTGAGTCTTGTAGACTTGATAAGTCTGACTAGATTCAATAGGTATTTGGGTCATGAGTTCTTGGGACTTGGTTAGGTTGGCTCAGCTAGGGACTCATAGAGTCTGTATGTGTCCCAGTGAGTCTTGTAACTATGACTTATATACGATAGTTTTATATACACAATAATTTCAACTTCTATTTTTAATATAATAATGAATTCATTATTAATATTCTTTAATACTTGAGATATTCCAAACATGGACAAGTGACTCTCTACTTCAGTAGTAACTAGATAGTTGATATACCTTGTTTTAATATACATAGTATTATTAACACCTATAGTCTCTAGTTTCAAAATATTATTGAGCCATTAGCATTGTTATTTTTTTCCAATATTCCCAACATCAACAACATTATTATCATTGGTTGCAACTTCACTATTTATATATTTCATTTTTTATATTTTTTGAATTGTAAATATCCAATTTCTGCACAGTTTTGCAATCTTCATAAATATTGTATGCTTCCAACTTATTCCTAGGATTAACAATACTCTTTGCCAATGATATCAAGTTTCCACAATCCATAATGTTCTTTACAACGATTTCTGGCTTAGATTATGATGCAAAAAATCTCACACAATCTAAGCCAACAATCATTGCAAAGAATACTCTTTGCTTTAGTTGTGATTGGACAATTGATACCCCTTGTTTTAATATTCACAACATTGTCAAAAGTTAAAACCAATAATCTCTAATTGCAACAATAGTCATAAAGAAAAATTGGAAAAAAACTTGTTATGTCATGTTATGTATATCAAAAATGAATTCCTAATTCATAAATTCATTTAATCCTTTATAGCTCGGCAACCAAAAATTAAATTACCCAGATTTTTTTTAATTCTACCTCAATTCTAATATTTTAGGCTAACGTTATTACCACACATTGGAAAAAATGCAAAGATATTTATTGTGGATGATTACTCCATAGCAGTGTTTGGTATGGGACATTTTTGTTAGGTTTTGTTGACTTAATTATGGGAAAACCCTAAAATAAGGAATTGCATAGTCTTGTTCTTGTATGTGTTCAATATTTTTAAGTTCTTATGATGTATTTTGGTTGAAATATATTCATTGTGTTAGAATTGGCTATGGATGCCAAGATCTATGGACCAAATGGAAAGCACAAAGAAGAGAGAAAATAATATGACAAGAATAAACTGTATTCAATGTCAATAATAATGTAATTGCTTGATTTTACAATGAGAGACCCCTTGGTTATATAGCCAAGGTGAGAACATAGGAGTGCATAAGATTATGACAAGTGTCATAATCTTATGACATGAGACAACAATGAAAAGCTATCACTCCACCTAAAGTGGAAAGGTGATAATGTGATAACCACCACAAAAAGTGGAAAGGTGATAATGTGATAACCACCACAAATAGTGGATCTACCACAAAAGGTGGAAACCTAATCACATGATATGTCTATGAAAGGTGGAGGTGATAAAGTAATAAGAAGATAAGTCCACCAAAGGTGGAAATTCTCCAACAACTCCTATGTGGTCCCTAAGTAGACTTAACTAAGGTGTAATTATGACCTAGGACAAGGTACAAAACACTTAATTACACCAACACCTCCCCTTAAGTGCAACTTAGGGAGAATGTACACAAATGCAAACAATGCAAGATGGGTCCCGACAACTAGGCCATGTTAGGTACCCATGTACAAATGCAATGCAATCTCTCACAAATGGAGAAAAGGAGAAAACCCAGTAGGACAAAACTCCTCCCCAAAAGAGAGATGAAATACAAGATAGAAATGCTCTCAATCATGAATGAGAAGGTAAAAACCCCATGTGAGGAAAAAGACCCCCCGTAAGAGAGAAGTAGAAGAGAGACAAGGCAGCCCCCCCTCAATGTTGAGTCTCCTGCAATGATGGTAGAAGCTCGACATTGAATGTTGAAGATGATCCAATCTCGCTGAACAACGTTCCTCCCCTTAGGAAGAAACAAAATCAAGGATGTATGCAGGATGTATGATGTCTCTGAAGCATGCTCAAGTGTCTCCATGTCAATGTCGAAAGCTAGCACACTCCAAACAGGCATTCTAGGCCACACTACTAAAGAGTACAATCCAACATCTAGTAGAGAATAATGTAGAACATGATCCAAAGAGAATGATATCCCCTCTAAAGAAAAAGAAGCCTCCTCCAAATGCTGTCCAAAAGTATCCACACTCATGTCAAACTGAAAGGAATGATCATGTAGAGAATGAACAAGAGGGTCAGAGTGTTCCCTCACAACAATTGAAGAAGGAGCATCTTCATCAAAGAGAAGATGAATGTCATCAATGATGTCCCCCAAATCTGCAAGATGAGACTCCACAAACAAGTCTGAAATACCTGTCAAGAAGCCATCCAAAGTAGCCATATCTGGAAGACAATGTATATCTTGCTGCACTGAAGCACAAGGAACCCAAACTATGGAATCACAAGCATCATCAACTACAATAGTAGATGGAAGAGATGAAATGCATGGCTCAAGTACTGGATCTGATGTGAGAACTCCCAAGTTCAAGTAGCCAAATGTCTCCTCTAAATCATGGTTCACACTAGGAGTGTGATGAACAGCCGAAGGAATAATGTCACCATCAGAAGCAAAATTTGCAAAGGTATACAACCGAGATGAATGATCAACCACCCCAATAGCAATGATCTCTCTACTCTCCAAGTCTTGAATGATGACTGAATCAAGTGTGAACTCCACAGTTCTCCCATTTCCACCATGTGTAATATGATATATGGAAAGAAAATTGTTCGTCAAATGAGGAACACACAAAACATCCTAGAAAGTGTTGTCCCCAAAACTAATAGATCCCTTCCCAATTACACTCATGTATGTATTGTTTCCCATCAAGATAGGAGACATAGAATAAGGCTGAAATGAAGAGAATATAGACTGTGAAGATGCCATATGATGTGATGCTCCTGAATCTAGAAGCCATCTACCTGATCCTGGACTTGAATAAGCACAAAGAGCTTAACCTTTATTACCTGATGTAGATGCCATATGAAATTTTCCCTTAGACTGTTTTGAAGAAGAAGGAGAAGAAGGTGACTCAGAAATTCTAGAAGGCAAATCAATTTGACTCTTTTTGAGAAGATTCTTCAACTCATCAATGTCCTTCTTATAACAATAGTGTTCTTCATGTCCATCCTTCTTGCAATATGCACAAAAATGCCTCTCCTTCTTAATAATTCCCCTTTGAAAGAGGATTTTTTCTTTGTTTGATCTGAATGTGGATTATTCTTTGCTTTCTTATGTTTCTTATCTGATTATGATTCCTTCACTTGATTAACCAACAATGCCTGAGATTTAGTAGTCTTGATGAGACCCATTGATATAATCTTTTGTTGCTCATGTATCAACATCTGAGAAAATGATTCAAATGAAGGTGTAGTATATGCAGACCCCATAGTCAATCTATGAGTATGAAAGCTAGAAACAAAAGAAGCATAATCAGGACCAAGTTTGTTCATTGTATTGTAGACCAACTGAATGTCCTTCTTATCAATCCCACATGCTTTACATTGCTCTCTTAGATCCTTAACCTTAGTGATGTAGTCTTGGATATTGTCAAAGCTCTTAGGATCAAGGCTCATCAAATCATTATCAATTTGATAACCTCTTACTTCATCTATAGTACCATACAATGTTTTCAATTTTTCCCAAGCATCATGAGAATTGTTACATGATTCAATCTGAAACAACAAATCTTGAGAAACAAGTCTATGAAGACATCCAAGAGCTTTGGTATGTTTGATCATCCATTTTAACTTTTTATCTGCATCTGTAGGTTTAGGTACCTTATTTTCAACATATAGAGAGTGACCTTCTATCATTATAATACTCCATGCATTTTGATGCTATGTTGAATAATTATATGATGTGAGCAAAGTAACCTTAGAATGATCCATGAGAGAGCATAAGCAAACAGATCAAAAATATGCACCAAGAGACCCCCCCCAAATCACTAAATCAAGAACCCCCCAAGCAATATCTGATTTGGCACTTTATATTTAGTGCATTTACAATTGCCACTGCCAAAAAAAGCAAAGTGGACTTTGATTTTGGTACATGCAAATTGCCAAAATAGGCCACGAACTCACAGTGAAAAAATTATAGTAGATGAGATAAATCTGATCACACTACTAGAAATTACAGGAAAAATCATGCACTTTTAAAAAAAATGGCACCCAAAAATGTTACCATAGGAGCAAGTTATGGGCTCCCAAAGTTCCCAAAATGAGGACGGAGCAGCAACACTTGTGAGAATCTGCAATTTCTGGAAAAACCAGAAGCCAAAACCAAAAATTGATAGCACCACTATGAAGAGCATGAAAAATTAGCCCAAATCAAAAAAAAATTCTCGAAAAAAGGAGCCAAATTGAGCAAGATATGAGCCTCTGAAGTTGAACTGCAAAAATCAAAAGCTCATCCATGAGGGGGGAGAAAATTTCTTTAGGCGCTGATTTCAGCAGTTTGTGGCATTAAATTTGACGGTTTCTCGCCCGTCGCCGAAAAATTCGCTCCTTTGCTAGAAAATAGATCGGAATATGCTCTTCGCCGATAGAATCTTTGTAGATGCTGCTACCAACGGAATATTCTTTTGCCATTGGCCGAAATTGTTTGACGCCGGAACTTTGATTACCGCTGGATTTTTTTCTTTCGCCGGTGAATGGTGGGACTTATGTGGCCCGCTCACGGCCTGCCACATGGTGGCCTTTGAGTAGCCCGGTACCTTGCGACGTACCTGGTACCTATAGTACGCAAGTACAGTCTGCATCCACAGACTTTAACATATATATTTTTTGATATACAATAAATTTCTCAAAGGAAATATTTCGGCATATATATATTTTTTCAAATTTTTCAAAAAAAAAAAAAATTCAAAGAATTTCCGAAATAAAAATATTTTATTTTCAGAAATCGTACCTTGCAATTATGATGCCTGGGGGGCCGTACGATTTTTCGGGCAAAAATTTTTTGCCTCACCAAATGACTTGCTTTGATTTGGATGATTGGATAGTCGATCTTAGGGTTTTTGGCCCTTCTGGATGCGATGGCAGGGTCGGATTTGACCCAAAATGTTCCAAAAATGCAGCTACTTTATGGATCTGGCAACCACAATGCAACTTCAAACCCTCATAGATTTGGCCTCATATATCTGATTTGGATGAAACAAAAGGAAAAATCGACTTTCTCGAACCTTCCGGATGCAATGGTGAGCTTAGATTTGCACCTGAAAGCTCTGATATAAACCTACAATAAAGAGCCAAAAATGGAACCTCCCCAAATCTGGTACCTCTCTTCAGAAAAAGACTCTCCAATGGCACCCAACCCGCTCTGATACCATGTTAGAATTGGCTATGGATGCCAAGATCTATGGACCAAATGGAAAGCACAAAGAAGAGAGAAAATAATATGACAAGAATAAACTATATTCAATGTCAATAATAATGTAATTGCTTGATTTTACAATGAGAGACCCCTTGGTTATATAGCCAAGGTGAGAACATAGGAGTGCATAAGATTATGACAAGTGTCGTAATCTTATGACATGAGACAACAATGAAAAGCTATCACTCCACCTAAAGTGGAAAGGTGATAATGTGATAACCACCACAAATAGTGGATCTACCACAAAAGGTGGAAACCTAATCACATGATATGTCCATGAAAGGTGGAGGTGATAAAGTAATAAGAAGATAAGTCCACCAAAGGTGGAAATTCTCCAACAACTCCTATGTGGTCCCTAAGTAGACTTAACTAAGGTGTAATTATGACCTAGGACAAGGTACAAAACATTTAATTACACCAACACAATGTAATTGTTAATGTGGTCATCTTTATAAAGTTAGCAAATTCTAATTATCTAGTTTTATTGTTTAATTCATATTGGTGCATTTGATGCTTTGTTGTGCTGCTATAATTTGTCCTTATAAAAAATAATGTGCCTTTATTTAAAGGTTCTTTTCCAAGCTTAGCTCTAGTAGTTCTATCAATTCCATGGTTGCCAATAACTATTTTATGGATCTAGCATGCCTTTTTCAAGAGCATTCACTTTTGGCATACTCATAGAGGATGATCAAAAAAGGCTATCACATTTGAGTTTGATAGATTATAATTGATGAAAAAGAGTTTAGATTTTTCACTTGCTTCCCCATATTTAGAGATGTTTATGGCTGGATATATCATCTAGAGCTTACATTAAGGAATGGCATCATTGCATCACTTGAGCTCGCCAATTTTCTTATTAGAGAGATTGTATATATCCCACCATGGGATTTGAGTCATGAGCATTGGAAAAGTATAGGAAACTTCAATTTTAACCTTAGATGATTACTTTTTATGCTTATTTCCATCTTTCCTGAAGTAGCCATTTGAATTTGTTTCCTTTGTAGCATTATTTCTCTCATTTGTTTTTCTTGAATGAAGTGTTGAAGAGACTCTATAAACTATCACATCCCTTTGTTCTTTCTTTCCATCTTTCATCAATGTGGCATCTTCTATTCCACTCCATAGTCTTCAACACCAAAAGCTTTACTCATCATATCTTGTCATTTCTTATCCAAGTTCCTTTAATACTAACATTTTAAATGCTTGATGACCTTTATTCATTATATCCCCTCTATTGAGCTATATGAAAAAAAAATTAGCTTGAAAAAAAATGACCAAGACTTGAAAACTTAGAAATTTGACAGGAAGGACAACAAGAATGGCATAAAATTACTAACTACAATGTTGATTGCAAGTGAAGTTCTATAGCAGTCTTGATTTTGACACTAACAAGATTCAGAATAGCATTGGTTCACTTAATATCTTGTTCACTTTTTATATCTACAAGTAGATTGATTCCCCCTTATGGATTTACTGATGACACCTCAAACCCTTATCCATAGGTACTATGTAACCATGTATATGTGAAAAATATTCTACTTTATGCTCTATATAATCATAATATTAGAGATATGTTCCAAATTTATGATCACGATAAAAACTAGAAGTATGCAAGATGATGAATTCTAGTTCATTTGAAAGTCTTCACATTTTAAATTAATAAATGTATAGGTTAAATTTATCATCATGAAATTCTCAGAGTGTTTATAACTTTATTTATTGAATGTTATCCATACATGAACCCTACATTGCACTGAGTTGAGATGGTATATCAACATCTACATTGGTAAAACCTCTATATATAATTCAATATATTTGGGGGAACCACACATTAGAAACTCCCCCATATGAAAATTCTACATATATCATTGAAATGAGTTCATTTGTGGTCTTGGTGGTTGTATAATTCCCCTTAGAAACTTGTGTTTTCCATTAGTCTTGGTGATCACCTACAAAGAATCCACCAGCCTTGATGATTTCCCAACATCCTACAAGGAGTGCAATCTATAGTTCAATCTTCATATTGGTTAAAATTATTTCTTGATTAGAAAAGAATTCATAAAACAAGTAGGATGGATATGAAATATTTAATTAGGGAGATGAATTAATGTGCAATATTTTCAGTGACATATCAAATGTTCCATAATGGTCATAATCCAATCCTTAACTTGGTAGCTCAATTATTAAATCCTCTATTACCTATTCCACACCATATATCAGAGCCTCCACCACAAGGTCCAACAACCATCCACCGCAACACTACATGGTTTGTTGTTGGGCCTTGCGGTGATGCGGTGCATGGTTTGTTTATGGGCCTTGCGGTTTTGTGGGTGAATCACTTGCATCACCGCAAGGCCTAGCAACAAACCCTACAATGTTGTGGTGGAGCGTTGTTGGGCCTTGCGAGTGATATCGCATTTCGTTGAGGCATTTTTTTAAATAGTTCGCTTGCCTTGTCTATGATTCCACATTTTCATGTATGTCTAGCAGGGCACTTGTAACTATGACATATGACAAAAAAACCCTGCTATTATGCTTTGATGGATGTCCCTCCATTATTACTGGATATCTAATGTAGTGCACATTATTATAGTGCGAGCATATTTTTCATATTGTTTCATTTAGCATCACCAATATTCTCCACAGGAATGATTCTAAAGGCACAAGATTTTTATTGTTTTATTTAGCATCACCAATATGATTGTATTATTATAGTGCAAGCCTATTTTTTAGATTTTTTCATTTATCTTTAGCTAGATTAGGCACATGATTTTGAATAGTTAGGATCGTAGATGCAGATTATAAGCCTTACCCAGTTTTTTTGCATTTCACTATTTTTTTTAAATACATTTGTTGGCATATACCATTTCATAACAAATTTTAGTAAAATTTCTATCTAAAAACTCTCTTAAAATAGAACAAGAATTTAATTTTCTTTACACATTCCATTTGTTATTAACGATGTATTCATTTTGGAGTGGGTGGAAATTGGAATGCTATACAATATTCAAACATTGTAATGCTACTATGATTTTCATATAAGCAATTTTAATATATCAATTTTCGTTAACACATTTACGATTTGACAATCAACATTGAAATATCAAATACATCAATTATCAATTATATTCTCAGTGTTATATTTAACCTTGAAAACCAGTCCTAGAACCTTTGAGAAATACCAATTATGAATTAAAATGAAAAACCTAATTGTGGTAGAATCTAAATTTTAAACCACAATTATGGATTTTCTTTTAATTTACACCTAATATTTCTTCAATTTTCCACATTTGTAGTCTTTGGATCCATTCTCGAATCTTTCTTTGAAACTTGAGAAATAGTATGTATACATTAAAATAAAACACTTATCATGGTTTAAAATTCATCTTCTAAATGAAATCTATTAAAAGTAAGTTTAAAGAATCTTTCAAAAAACCTAATCCTAAATGCACAACAAAACTTTTCAGTATGTCCTTGTTATGTATAGTGCAATATTACTATATTTTTCACTATTATTTTAAAACAAAGCATTAAATATTGATTACATTCTCATGTTTGGAATGTAGCATCAAACTTGTTTAAGATGCTTTTTAAATACATTCCAGAAGACAAAGCTACAAAAAAGGAAAGGCTTTTGAAGAAGGCACAATCAGAGGCATAAGGAAAACCCATTGAAGTTAAGAAACCCATTGTTGTGAAATATGGTATCAATCATGTAACCTACCTTATTGAACAGGTATTGTTGGATCCATGCTATAAGTATTTTGGAGTTTAGTTTATATCTCTACAAGATCAATTTTAATTTTGGCAATGAAGTGGTGTGGATTTTTATTAAGTAAATCAATAATTTAGTTCAATGTCCTTGGTCATGAAAAATCATATTATTAAGTTTTTTTATTTTCACTAATGATTAATTTTAGATAGATTACTAGTGAGGTTGAGAAATAGATAAATTCCATTGATTCTCATAAAGCTATAATAGCTTTGGTGCTTCAGTAGAATGGAAAGTGTATAACAAAAATTAGATACATATGTTGAATATTTTGTAAGAATTTTTTTTTTTCTAAATGGACTTGGAAGTGACCTACAATGCATGTATTTAGAACATAAATGGTGTGTTTTTAAATGCTATGTGGTTACCATTATAGTTGGTTCCTGGCTTTCCTAGGGTGGTAGAAAACTATTTATTTTTCTAGATTCTTTGTATTCTTGCATTTCACATTCCCAACTTGGTTTTCTGGTTATACTGTTCTATAAGACTTGTTTCATTTGATTATTTCAAGATCCTTACTATTCTCTTGCTTACTATATTTGGACTATTTTCTAGGATGGTCCACCATCAAAGGAAGAAAATGAGTTGGATCATGCAATTGCACTATCTATTTCAAAAGAATTGACAAAACCAAATGGTACATTTGATGATTTCAAAAATGGTAAAGCTTTTATTTTATAGGTCTTCTAATTTGAAGAGAGACCGATTTGAGTGATATATACCTTAATATTGAAGTATTAAAGTTACTTATGTATTCAAAATTAGCACACAAGGATTTTTTCTTGTAGAAGACAAATACATCCTAAATTTCCAAATAAAAAGAATGTGACTCTAGATTTTATTAGAACTTTGCCTTGTTTTGAATGTATGTTATTTTTCTACTAGCATCTCCATAAGTTTTAAGTGAAATTTGTTAAATATCTGGTTTATATCATTTTCTACATTTGATATCATCATATTAATAAATAAGAGAGATTCATTGTGACATAGTACATACCATATTTAATTCTACTTTGGTGGTGAACAATATGCTCAGTTTGGACCTCGTGTTCACAATGAACTAAGATGGTCTAACTCCCTATCTTTCAATCTCTCATGAAGCTCACAATAAAACCCTTAGTTTATTACTTTTATAGGGAGCTAATGGATTCCTATCAAAACCCTACCCCTTTAGTATCATTTTTGTGGCAGTGTTATAATGCTACATGCTCCTCTCAAGGCTAGCTTTGATACAAGCACTTTATTCACTAAACCTATTCAAGACTACACTTTCATTGTGTATATGCTTGATATGATACTCACTACATTCACTAACTTGCACTCAACATCATTCATTTAATTTTCACAGTCCCATATCTCTGTAATCACCTCATTACAATGTTCTTCAATGCAACCTTAGCAACCACTGAAATAAGCATGTCTTCAAGATAAATTGGCATGAGTACCTTTATTAAATCAGTTGATTTTTTACTTTACTTGTCACACATGCACAATAACCAAACCCCAACTATCATATGTACTAGGTCTAAGATGATATCATAACATGTAACATGAACTAGCTCTAGCTTGTTCAATGATACATCACTGTATTTTGTAATTTGCATTGTCATAGCATGTTTGAAGGACATGTCTCTGTTGAGTTTAGAGGCACCAGATCTCCTAGGTGTATGGAATCATATCTTCCTTCAAAGTGTTGCCTTTGCATGACATATGACTGTGACATCTTTATCTCTTTGCTCAATTTAAGGCAAGGAAAGTGGACATGCAATGAAATCAGTAGGCAACAATAATGATGCAGTGGTCTTTGCATTAAAGTTGTGAAAATTAGAACAAACTCGAAGGTTCTTAACAACTCTAATAGCTGTACTAGGGGCCATGTTTAAAAAACTAAATGCAATTTCTAACTTTTCACTATGGTGGAAAATAAATGATTCTTTTTTCTTCTATTCCACAACATTAAGTAAAAGTCTTGAATCTAGAAATACCATGTTGCCTTCATTTTCCAAGCCACTTTCTCCAATTTTTCATAGCTCCCCCATGCTTGTGGATGTGATCTGTCTCCTTCAAACTTTTAATTGATTTATCTTTCTGATGTGTTTGGACTTGCTTTTGTAAACTTGCAATATACAATGCACTTTTATTCTTCCTAAATTGAGACTAATAGTAATTTTGTTGGTTGTATTGAGGCACAACTTCATTCATGGTGGAAAAGGCAACCCCCTATTGCTCATATCAGATGGCACGTTCGATATAAAGGAGGAAAGATTTTAGGTTTATTTTTTACTGCATTGAAGGAGAGAGCTTCATAAATGGGACACGATTGAAACACTCTCCTTCTTGGATTCTACACATTCCAACTTGCTCCAGGAAGATTTCCCACATTGTAAAAGTTTTAAGAGATGAAAGGGGCATGTGCTTGCATTGAAGGGCTCCAAGGATGCGTTTCCATAATTGCAAAAAAAAATTGGAGAATTTTCTTTCTTGTCATTTCTTTGCATTATAACTCAAATTTTCATTCATGACTAAAAATAAAAATTGTAATACTTTATTTCTAAGAATTTTTCAAGCAAGATAGATATTTCAGACTTGTGCAAGCTGTAATAACACCATTATTTTAATAAAGTTCAATGATTTTTCCTTCTCAATGGCTATCTTATTGTGTGCAATTGATGATTGATGTGTATTTCTATGTTCTATGTTTAAATCCTCAAATATCAGTCAATTAATAATTGACATCGATTAATGATTAAATTGACTAAATATACTACCAATTGACATAAGTTAGTGAACAATGAATAAATGTGACTAAATATATGACCAAGGAAATCAATGAATAAAAATGACTAAATATACTACCAAATTGATCAAAATGATTATTAAAATTAATGACTAAATACACTACCAATGGACATAAATCAGTGAATAAAAATGACTAAATAAGTGACCAGTTAACAACAATCAAAGACTAAATTAACAACTAAATATATCAATGAATAAAAATGACTAAATAAGTGACCAAATTACAACAATCAATGACTAAATCAATGAATAAATATACTACCAAATCGATCAATCAAAACAACCAATAAATGACTAAAAATTGTTTAGTCACCAATTTGGTCATGTTATAAATGACTGACAATAAACTACTAATGGTCATGTGACCATGTTTAGTCATTTATAAGTAGTTTTTAGTAGTTTTTTTTATCATATATTGTTGTTTATGTACTAGTGATTTAACCAAAATATTTTAATAATTAAACACATTGTAAAATAGCATAGTACCACCATTCCTTATAAAATCCCCTTATTTTGGCTTGCAATAGAGTTCCAAATGCCAACCAATGTCTACGCGATGCAAGAAGGTTTTTTTAAGTGTGATGTATTAAGCTTGTAAGACAATGGAGAATCCACTCTACCTTTTTTAGCCTCTAAGATAGAACAAATAATGGGAAAATGATCTAAGAGAGTAGTAGAACAATCTACTTTTACATAGTTACCAAAAGAGTCTAAGATTAACTATAGGTTAGGAGACATAAAATATATATAACCTTCTCAGGTTTCTATCATTTCCAATTATGTAATTAGACAATGTGTACTAATTATGGTCATGACTAGAACATTTATTATAAATTGGATGTATTACCCCCATAATATGGGTTGATGCAAGAAGTTGGGTCCACAAAAAGCTCAAAAAGTGGAAGTGTTTTTTCTATTTTTTAGAATTTGTCACACTTGGACTGAGAATTTGAGGCACTTACACAATGAATCTTAAAAATCGTCAGTACTATGAAATTTATAATTTAGAATCTAGTTTCCAAATATGTAATTTATAAAAATACCCAGATGATAGAAATTAAATTTTGATAGAGATGTATACAAACCACTTTTTAAAAGTCCCTATTTTTTTACCATACCATGCACGTGTACAGACACCACTTTTTGACCCAAATAAAAGTATTTTTCTAATTAATTTTGGGGAAAAAAAACTAACAACATGAAGATTGATGAGGAATTCTTTTTATAATTTTTTTTTTAATATATTTTTTTTATTGAATTTTTATTGGCCTTAATTGTTGTTTTTAAAAATCAATGTGTACAGACAGCATAATTAGACTGAAACTAAACATTTTTTGAATTTTTTTTTAATTGTGTAGAGAATTGTCTGAATATTGATGCCATATAATTTTTTTTACAAGAAACTTAACAAAAAAAGAGTTATTAGAAAACAAAAAAGCCTGATATTTCAAGTTTAAGGACTAGTTTGCTTAGAAATTAATTAAAACATAACAAATATAATCCAATATTAATAAAAATTATATATTTGGAAAATAGACATCGTGTTCTTTAATGGGTTTTAATTTTATAGCTTGATTCATAAAAAAAAGTCCATCAGCCATATTGCCAAAGTTGGACATTCTTGTTCAATTTACCTTAGTTTTTTAGTTGCAGGTCAAAGGCTAAGGGTCGGATTGCCAAGCCTTTCTCGAGCCTAAAAAAAAGGCTACATGTGGGTTGGAGATTCAAATTTTTAATAACGCGTATGTGTTTTTAAAAATGCGTACATGTTACAAAACACATATGCGTTCTTTATTTGTTTGATTATATTAAAAAAAAATGCTTTTTAGAAATAGGTACCCGTTTTGCTTTTCAAAACATGTACATGTTTTAAAATGGGTACTCGTTTCTATAAAGCATTTTTTTAAAATAAATGACTTGTACATGTTATAAAATGTGTATGCGTTATATAACGTGTATGCGTTATATAACGCGTACGTGTTTTTTAGTGGATACGCGTTTTTTTAGGCTCAGATACCTGATGCATAACGTATACGCATTTTTAAATAAAGCGTATATGTTTTCTGCGAGATTTTTTTTTTGGCCGAAACTTCCCCTCTTCATGGACCCAACTTCTTGCACTTACCCATATATTATGTCAATACAAATATATATCAAATTCTTCTCTGTTCACCTTAACATGAGTAGGCTAGTTGCAATCTTTGACATGTTCCATCATATTAAAATTACCTCCTATTACCCAATCAGTATGATTTTTTTTTGGACATTCAATCCCATAAATCGCATCTATGTTTAGCATCATTAGGAGCATAAACTAAATAAAAACCAATAGGTTGACCATTGATAAATGTCAGGGTCTACACACAACTATGATAGGTCCTTCCCTTTATCAATGATAAATTTTTAGACCCATGAATAATTACAAATAATAGGCCTCCATCTACCTTCTAATGTGACATATGTAGAAATTTAGCATCTCTCCATATGTTGGATAAAGAAGAAGCAAGTCAATGACCATTAAGTTTGACTTCTTGAAGAAAAATAATATCAGATTTCCACTTAACAATTGCTTAATTAGCTAGTTTAAAATTTGGGGAAGTAGTAGACGACGATTTGGATTCAGAAGAGGACAATGAGCTATTATGGTTTGTAGCAAACGTTGACATTGTTTGTAGACTGTTGGGGATTTGGTTGCCTCATTCTACAATGGTGGAGCCAAGCTTCACTTTCTCTTGGCAATTCATTTGCCTCATGAAGGTTTCTACTCTTATGGTTTGGCCAAAGTTTTCTTGGCTTCTGATCTTGGTGTGGGGTCCACCTGTTTTCCTTTGGCTTTTACTACCCTTTCGCCTCCCTTGGATTCCTTTTAGGAGCTACATGGTGGGGAGTTATGGGATTTCTTCGCTGTTGAGGTTCTATGTTCTACCTCTATTGCATGGTGGGTTTCCTTCTTTTGTCTCCTTTGTTTCAGGATGCTACCTCTCTATTGTTATTATTGGTTTTGGGCCGGGTGAGATGGGTGTTGTTTTGTGCTTGGTTGCTTTGGATTTTTCAATTATCGGGTCTTGGTTTAGTGTTGGCATGCCCTATTTGTCTCTTCTTCTACCTTTGGGGTGTGCTAGTTTGTTCTGTGTTGGAGAGTCATTTTAGAGTCCTTTGGTTTTTCTTTTCCTAGGTCTCTTCTCGGTTGTTGGGTTTTCTCCGCTTGTGGTTGCCTTGGCCCTACTCTTTCTCATATTTGGTAGGCTCAACCCCTATTTAGATCTACAACCCCTCTTTCATGCTATCCAAATCTTGGTTGGGGGCATTGGTAAAGTGGTGGTTTGTGGATGGTTGGGGTTTTGCATTTCTTTTCTTGAGTGGGGCTTTCTAGGCTTCCACTTCCTTGCTTTGGTGCAACTTTCTTTTGTTGTCTTATTAGGGCTTGGTTGGTGGTACCCTATTTTCATTGATATTCTTAAGCCCCCTTTGTTAGCTAGTTTGTTTCCTATTTTTGAGTCTTGGTCTGGGATGTTTTCTGGATGGTTCATTTCTCTATTTAAGTTTCTTTTGTGTAAGCTTTGGACAAAGAAGTTGCTACTTGGGTCTGCTATCTCCTTTTTGGTTGCTTTTTCTCATGTTATGGCCTTATGTTTGTTGGAGCTGCTCCAATGGTTCTTTCTGATGGCTCAAGGAAGTCCGTTTTCTTAACTTTTGGTTGAAATTCTTTCATTTGCTTCCTTCTTGTACCAATTGCTTGGGTTGCCAAGGGGTGTGGTGACATCTTTTTCTACCGATGTGTTGGATTCTTGTTGGTTTCTATAGTTGAGGTCTTCTATGGAGGTGGAGATCGCTCCTTTAGAGGTGGAGCCCCCTCCTTTTGAGGTGGTGGTTGTATGTAAAGGAGTTTGGTGGCACTCATGGCATTGGTTCTCACTTCATCTTCTCTTTTAGAGGGGAGCTCTCTCCTATTGAGGTAGATTCTGAGTTGGTGTTCCAAATGGGGTGGTGCTTTTGGAGAGGTTGGTGTTTTAAAAGTGTTATTGTTTGGGTGGTACCGCTATCTAGTTTTGTAGTCTCCTATACAGGTGGAGTGGAAATTTGGTTGATGGGGGCTCTTTTCTCAATGATGTTATTATTGTTTTTGGCTCAAAATTGGTTTCTTTGACTAATAGGCTTGATGCAGGTTGGTTCTTTCAATTATTTTTTATGAGCTTAGTTGTTTTATGGTGGTTTGGGTTTAAGGATTCGCTAAACCCTGATTTTGTGGGTTTGAAGTATGGTTTGTCTTTCCCCTCCTAGCTGCCATACTTCAAACCATACTTCAAGCTATTTTTTTGGCAGCTAGGAGGGTGACCTGTTGGTCTGTTATGTTGGCTGAGAAGCTTGGTTTGAAGGCTATTTAAGTTTCAGGTCCCATTTGGCCTATTTTTCTAGTTGAGAGGCCTATTTTGATGGATGATTGGGTTTTTGACCCATTTATTCCTACTTGTAAAGGTTTGAGGTTTGT
Organism: Sequoiadendron giganteum; assembly: GCA_007115665.2. NCBI lineage: Eukaryota > Viridiplantae > Streptophyta > Pinopsida > Cupressales > Cupressaceae > Sequoiadendron > Sequoiadendron giganteum. The sequence goes on from CM021107.1 coordinate 270,165,923, forward strand.
CTATTTTTTCCACCCTTAGGGTGGCTATTGTTGCTTCTTGTTGTTTAACAACTTTGTATGTGGCATGTTGACCTATCTTGCTGGCAGTATTCCCTATTCTACTTTGCTATTTTGTTGGATATAAGAGTTGTTTATGTTGTCTCATCTTATAGTTTTTCATTACATTTTTGTACTTATTTCTAAATCTTTCATGATGTAAAAGGGATCGGGGCCCTTTCAAAATCCCTTCGTAATTAATCAAAAACAATTTATTAATTAGCCACATATTCGTGATGAGGGGGAGATATCCCTCTTACATTCCAAGAAATATTTATATTATTCATGATTAAGAGGGGTTAGGAATATCTTCCTCTTGTTTTAGGACATAAAAAATGATTAGAAAGAGTAATATATTGATCACAATAGTGAGCTGATCTTTTGGAGTAGGAGAGGGAAATGTTGATCTTTGTCTCATAGATGGAGAGGTAGACATGGAAGCTCAATCTTAAAGTATGGTGATATGATGAGGAAGGATATCTTTGAGAAGACATATGGCCACTCTAAATCTCTATAGAGTTTGGAGGTTCTCTCCTCTTCATTATCATTCTCCAACCATTTGTCATCATAACATATTTGTAGGATGGGGAAAAATACTAGAAGACTTATTATTATTCCTTTGAACATCTAGAAAAGATTTGACCTATTTTGTGGATGTATATAAGGCTTAGGCATAGCAAAAGATTGAGGAGGTTTTTTTTTTGTTGATTAGGGGGCTAAAAATTGAGGTTGGACAAATATATTCCTTCTAATAGAACAATCTCTTATCAAATGGTCTTGTTGTTATAAAAAAACATTAGGATTATCTAAATATAATAATGGCTGGTAAAATTCAAAATTGTGGCCAAGTAACTTGATATTATTAGGACTCTGATTATTTAAGTCCATTCATGAAGCTGATTAATTCATGTTATTTTGGATGGAAAACGGCTAGGCCTAAAACATAGAACACTAGGATCAAGCCTTTCTTGAGAGAACATTAGGATGCAAATCAACAAGGTGATTAGATTGACTTACAACCTCATAGGTGAGTCAATAAGACCTAGATTAGGTCCTTTAGAGCCCTAGAAATTGATTGGAATTGAATTTCTTTAATTAACTTGATTAAACTATGTGCCCTAATCTGAAAATGCAAGATTTCGACAACAAAGAAACTGTAACATAAATTTTGACACCAAATCTGAGAAAAGTAGAGTTTTGTGCACCTATCTTGTAAATTTGAGCTTGATTTCCAAGTAAGTTTCCTCTAGAGGCACCACTATCCTTTTTGACCAAATTTATATCTATTTTCACAATCCTCTAGTGATAGATCAGAGCTTTTGTTTCCCTCCTACAAATTTTGTCAGGTCACTGTTAAAAAAAATTGTGAGTTTTTGTGAGTTGTCAAGGTGTAGGGTTTTGATTGCAACAATGAATAATTGATCCTAAAACTTTCTCCAATCCTATTCAAACCTAAAACCTACACACTTAAAGAGAGAAGAAAGGTTTTTCCATTTTAGGGGCTTGCCTTAGTCAAACCCCATGTTATCGTTTCCACTTCCACAATGGAAATGCTAATGATAAGAAGGAATGATGAATCCACAAAGTGCTACAACTCACCACCCTTCAATGGCTTCCTTGAAGGAGTGAAGTCATACACGTCTCCTTGAGGCTTGAATGTTTCTTTCTTAATTTTCTTTAAGACCTACAAGGATTATATCTCACAAATGATATGGAAACATAAACATAAACATGAACTCACATAAACTTTGACATGATGCTTGGATCTTGAATTGCTGCAATAAATCCTCTAATGCCTAATCTTGACTTGTTTGATAATGCTCTTGATAATTTCTTGATCACTAGATTTGTCAATACTTTCTAGGTCATCTCACTTCTTGCTAGATATTTTCACTTAGTTTTCAAATGATGCAATAACTAGGTATTTATACAAAATTATTCTAATTTCCTAAAAATTAAATCCTGAAAACCAACTTTAGATATTTGAATTTCAAATAATAAAATGTTGACACTGAAATATTTAAATTTGGACCCAAAATAGGGGGACATAGGTGCTAGTGTCCTAGAATGATTTTCTAAAAATTAAGGAGTCGGGAGTAAAGTATTAAATAAATGCATTTTTTTGTGCTTGCAATTTTTCGGTAAGTGTTTAAATGGGTTGTGGAATGCATAATTTAGGAAATTAGGTGTTTAGTTAGGTTTGATTACTTAAGGGTGAGAAAAAAATAGTGTGAAATTGTCATCAGTGAGAATTTACAATGCTACAATTAGCCCCCACTTTAGTGAGAGTATGAACTTATGCTCAAAATCACACTAAAGTAGAAAAATATGTCAAGAGGGGTGATGAGTCTAGTTTATGGTCTAATTATTGATAGAGTTGTCTATTTCCTATAGTTGTCATAAGACTTTGATACTTGGGAATTGATCTTTTTATAATATTCCCTTGAAACCATATACCTTGGACATGAACTTATTTTCATAACTTTCAAATGATATTGACATGCTATAGGAACCATCTGTGTTAATTTTGAAATTGATTAATGAATGTCACTTTAAGATGACTGTGGATATGCAGTTGTTGTGTGTACTAACATTGTCATGCAGATATAATTAAGAACTACAATTCAAGAAGATTCCACTAGTTGGGCATCCACCATATCGGTTAAGAAGGTGGACATTCAATGAGGGAAGGCTCTCGACGGAAGAAAGATTCCTCATGCAAATCAAACTATAACCACCTTGTAAATGTTCTTAAATGTCTGTTGAGTTTATTTAGGCATTATTTCTATGCCAAACTCGTGTTAAGGCAAACATGCCTAGCATATTTTGTGCATGCATAGCTACCTCTACTCTTTTCTGTGTTTTCCCTAATGTGGAATCCTCCGAGTTTGTTGAAGTTGACTACCTTGCTAGGTGGCTAGATAAATAAGACTCGAATGCTCCTTCAGAGGTTTAACGATCTGATGAAGAGAGATTTCTCAATTTGATGTACTCACATTTTTAGTTTTCTGCAATACAGTTATGTTGATTGTACTCATGTTTTTCTATTGAATGAAATGAAGTTATAAGTTCGTGCATTTGATTTTACCTTAGTCTTAGGGAATAATTATCCAAGGGGGGCCACATGGTGAGTATTCCATCCTTTATCTTAGTTAGTATTTTCTATTCAGTAATTAGTTAAGAATCTGGCACTGACTATTCTTGTAGCCACTAGAATTCAATTTTGTGAGTATTCTTGCAGCCAAAGTAGATAGAGTAGTTTCTTGTTTGTTTGCTCAGATTTTCATTTATGTCACGCATTTACGTTTAGTGTAGTTATTGGTTGATGTTTAACACTTATGTGATTTCCTTCTAGGAAATTTACTTTCAAGCATTGTGTTTTTCTTAGCTATAGGATAGATATGGCTACTTTGGATTCCTAGTGCACATACAGTGCTGACCCATTTCAAGTTTACATCCCTGGGTTGACAATTTAAATGCACCTTCATGATGATTGAAATAACTATCCAAGTTAGATGTCCAATCTCTAAATCATAGCTGCAAGGGCTTAGTTGTTAAAATCATTATAGGAGGTCGACATTTTTTGGTGTCATTGTCGGGGATGGTGTCAAACTAGGAATTTCTTTGGAGTCATTGATATTTTTCCTTCTTGTATTATTTTTGGAAGTTTTTCTTAGTGTACCCCTCATTTATAAGTAATGTTCCCCCTATTCTTTTTCCAATTCTTTGTGTGAGCTAGTTGATACTGCGTTGATACTGCATGTGTAGAGGGAGGAGGAGAGATGCTCATGGGATATTCCTTCCTAACAATCCTGATCCATTCTAGTTAGTTGAGTACCAAAACCTACCAAGTAATGAAGAAGAAGAAGAGCCACACCCCTTTGCTGATACATTTCCAAATTTGACTAGTTCTGAAGTTTCCTCTAAAGATCAAAATATTATTGAAGAACACCTTGCTTTGGAACATCATCAAGTAGGCATGGGTGATGCAAATGGAAACGGACCTAATAGACCTAGTCGACCAAATTTTCCTTTCCCCATTGCTCATTAGAATGAAGTAGACAACCTCAAAAATATCCTTGCTTCAGTCCTTCCTAAGTTCTATGGACTTGTCATAGAAGATCCTAATACATTTTTGTTTGAGTTTGATAAACTCTGCAAGAGTTGTGACTATACCACTGATGCCCATAGGCTTAAGCTATTTCCTACCACCTTGAAATAATTTGCATTAATATGGTTCATGGGCCTAGGTAGAGATGTTGTGGATACTTGGGAAGACATGAAGATAAAGTTCCTTGAGAAATACAAAGAGTATTGCAGCAGAAATGACATGAGAGGAGATGACATTTTTAGGATGCAGCAAAAGGAAGATAAGAGCCTGGAAGATTACATTTCAAGGTTTATGTTCTACCTACAGAAATCTCCACACCATACACTCAATGAAGAATCATAGAAGTTGATTTTCTTGAGAGGAATTAATGATAGCTACATATATTCCTTGGACCTAATGGGAGGAGGATATATCACCCAAGCTCCTTGGGAGGATATATATGTCAAAACTATTCTAGGGAAGCTTCAAAGAAAGTGAGAGCTTACCAATCCTCTATGGGTAAGTCATCTACTAGTGGAGTTTCAAGGAGGAGATTAATCACTTACTAGAAGACTTCAAGCAAGAAACTATAAACAATCTAGCTACTCAAGTGGATTCACTTCAGTCCAAAAATAAACAAGAGGAGGTAGAGGAAATGTTGGCAGAATACTACCCTCATTGCAAACAAAAGAAGAAGGACTACAAATGCAAGATGATAGCTAATATTGACAACAAGTAGATGGCACCCAAGTTCAAACCAATCTAGGGTGATGATGATCAATTCTACTATGTTTCACAAAGGATTCCATGGTCTCCAAGACAGGGTATGCCACTAGATCCATTATCTTTTGTTGGGCCATATTTCAATTCTTATTCATCTAGTAATCTATGGAAACCCCCATATCCATCCAATTATGGAAGATATCCACACAACCTTGGAATAAAACTCCAAATTATTTGCACAATCACTAAAAATATCCACCCCAGTGGCAGAAACCTCAAGGGACTTGGTAGCAATTTCAAGGAAATTGTCAGCCACCCCTAGGAAACTGGCAGCAAACATCTCAATGGAGGGGAGGACAACAATGGCCAAACCAAACAACCAATTACATGCAACCACCTTCTCAGCCCAAGCAACCTGCTATAATGCCTCCTCCTGCTAATCCAAGTTCAAATGCACCTAAACCTACTCAACTAACAACCCAGCCCACACCTAACCCAAATAATAAACCACAGTGACAGCTAGTATACTATGTTGATCCAAATCAATTCCTTGCATATGTTGTGAGTGTCAGTGACATCCAGTTGCATTCAAGAACTAATTTTCCAGTTCCTTCGACACCTATTATCACAGAGCTTCATGTGGAAGAGGAGGAGCCTTTGAATGTCCTTGTTCAACCAAGTGCACCTAAAAATCCTGAACCAATCCCAATCAAGCAGACTGAGCTAGAACCACCATTTCCTTAGAGGTTGGAAATTGTGAAACAAAAAGAAGAAAAGGAGGACACAAATTTTGACATCTTAGATCAGTTAAAGCATATGTGTCCAGATACCTCTATTCCATGCCATAAAATATGTTCCCGTGTATGGAAAAGAAATCAAGGAAGCATGCCTTAAGAAGCTAGGTAGGAAGAAGAAAGACCCCACTATAGTTCATGTGGTGGAAAAAATTGCTGACATCATGCTTGGGAAAGTGATTGTTCCAAAGTATAATGACCCAAGGAGTCCTGTGGTAGGAGTTTTTATAAATGGGATGCAGATAAATAATGCTCTGATTGATTTGGGAGTAGCAATAAATGTGATGACTAAGGACATCCTGCAGCAACTAAATATTGCAAACATGAGACCTACTCCTACTATCCTATAGCTTGCTGATAGTTCTATTGTTAAGCTTGATGGTATAGTGGAAGATCTAGTGGTAACTCTGGACTCATGGGAGTACCCAACAGATTTTATGATTCTTTCTCCTAAAGCACACTAGGCGGGTACCTCATTATTCTTGGAAGACCATGGTTAGCAACAACATATGCTTATATTGGATATCAGACAGGAGACATGAGAATTTAAAATGGGAAGAGCACCAAAAATATTGTTCTCTACCCTCTTTCTCAACCATCCCATGATAAGGATGATTCAATATGGCCACATGTTGGTGAAGAGGCCGAGGAAGTTAATTTTGTGGCACAACTTATGGTGTTAGGCAAAATCCCTTTCCTACAATTTCAAGATGAAGATGAAGTATTGTCTAACATAATTCAGAACCATTATGAGGTAGAGGAAGCATCATCCTCTCATATATTTGATTATGCTAATATGGTGAAGACACTCTTGCACACTCATCTTGTAGTTGCTCATTTTGTAGTCATTCTTCCTACAGACACTCTTCCTACAGCCAAAATTCCTGCAACAACAAGTATGTTCCATGCATTTCTGCCACATGAACTCAAGGTACCAAGCATTAGTGAATCAGTTATGGTAGATTTAATTACATAAGTGCAAGTGTCAGAAGGGAAATATCTGAATATCAATAGTAAACTGAGTGAAGAACAATAGTTTTCATTGACAAACTTATTAAGGGCCCACCAAAATGCATTTGCATGAGAATATCATGATATGAATGGATTGGATCCTAAGCTTTACACTCATAGAATATACATAAGAGATGATTGTACACCAGTGAGGTAGCCACAAAGAAGAATTAACCCTACATTGAGAGAAATTGTAAAAGGAGAGCTGCAGAAATTTCTTGATGTCGAATTTATCTACCCCATTTCAGATAGCTAGTGGGTGTCCCATTTGGTGATTGTGCCCAAAAAAGGAGGAAAGTGGAAATTTTGTATTGATTACAAGGAACTTAAATATGCCACCAAAAAGGACCATTTTCCCTTACCATTCATAGATCAAGTTTTGGACTCACTTGTAGGAAAGTATTACTTTTCTTTTCTTGATGGATTTAGTGGCTATAACCATATCCAAATTGCATGAAAGGACTAGGAGAAGACCACCTTTACCTACCCATGGGGAACCTATGCCTACTTTTTACTTCCATTTGGTTTATGCAATGCACCTGCAACTTTCCAGAGGGCATTCATTAACATATTTTTAGACATTTCTCATGATTGCATGGAAATTTCTATGGATGATTTCACTACTTATGATGTTGATTTCAATGAAGCATTGGAAAATATTAGAAGATTCCTACAAAGATGTGACGACCACAATCTATCTTTAAATATGAAAAGTGTTTCATGATTATGCAGGAAGGTGTAGTTCTTGGCCACTACATCTCTCACAAAGGAATTTAAGTAGATTCTACAAAGATTAAGGTGATTTCCAATCTACCTATTCCTACAAAACAAAAAGATGTTAGGAGTTTCTTGGGAAATGCAAGTTATTATAGGAGGTTCATCAAAGACTTCAGCAAAATGGCAGCACAATTGTATGATCTCCTAACTAAATATGTTGAGTTCCAATGGATAGAAGATTGTGGCAAGGCATTTTCTAACTTGAAAGTAGCTTTAACTCATGCTCCTATACTTAAGGGGCCTAATTGGGAGTTTCCTTTTCACATCCATACTGATGCATTAGACTATGTTATAGGAGTAGTCCTAGGATAGAAATAAGGAGCTATTGAAAATTCCATTTACTTTGTTAGCAAAAATCTACAAGGAGCTGAATTTTACTAAACAGTGACAGAAAAAGAAATGTTAGCAGTAATTTATGCTCTAACCAAATTTAAGCATTATATAATAGGCTACCAGATCTTTGTACACACTGATCATGCAACCATTAGATACCTCATGAATAAACCTCTGATTTCAGGATGGCTAGCAAGATGGTTATTGTTGACGCAGGAGTTTTCCATAACCATCATGGATAAACTAGGGAAGGCCAATGTTGTTGCAAATTTTCTTTCAAGACTGACTACATCAAAAGACAATCAAGACATAGATGATTCTTTCCCTGATGAGCACTTATTTTCCATCAATGTTCAAACGCCCTGGTATGCTGACATAGCTAATGTTTTGGTCACCGTACTCATTGAAAAATATTTTTCTTTCTCATGGATTGTTGGATGTTTGTTCTACATTGGACTTGACTAGGTCATGAGGAGATGTGCGAGAGAAGATGAGAAATATGATATTTTGCATGCATGCCACAATGAACCCTATGGAGGAAATTTTGCAGCCAAGAGGACAACAATGAATATTTTGAACACAAGATATTACTGGTCAATGCTCCACAAGGATGCAGGAAGATATAAAAGGAAGTGTAACAGATGCCAAAGGAAGGGCCAACCAACAAAATCTGATGAGATGCCACTTTGTCCCCACATAGTAATCAGTCTATTTGATAAGTGGGGACTAGATTTTGTAGGGCCCATTGATCCTCCATCAAAAGGTAAATCCTATATTTTGGTATGAACTGATTATGTAACTAAATGGGTAGAAGTTAAGGCCATGAAGCATGCAAGAGATAATAAGGTTGTAGAATTTTTATATGAGGAAATTTTCACATAGTATGGAGTTCCAAGAGTGATAGTGACTGATCAAGGAACTCAATTCACTTCAACCCTTGTTACAGCACTAGTCAATGAGTACAACATTAGGCATAGGAAGTCTACTCCTTATCACCCCCAGGCCAATGACCAAGTTGAGGTGATCAACAGATAAATTGAAGCCATTCTGACCAAAATAGTGGTTATCCATAAAAAGGATTGGGCAAGCACGCTACTAGAAGTTGTTTGGGCTTACATAACTACCTAGAAAATAACTACAGGATTCACTCCATTTGAGTTGTTGTATTGCAAGACAACGATGATCCCATTGAATTTGAGAATAAGATTCTTAGAACTACAGTAGAATTGGGGATGAATATTTTTCAAGAACAAAGAGATAGAATCATGCAGTTGAATGCTTTGGATGAGATGAGGAAGGTAGCTTTGCATCACATAGAGGTAGTGCAGATTCAATGAATAAAATGGCATGATAAATTCATCAAGGATAAGAAATTTCAGCATGGAGATTGGGCACTGCTCTATGACTCAAGATATCAGGATAATGCAAGAAAATTGCAAACAAGGTGGCTCAAACGGTATGAGGTGGCTGACTTATTTTCCAATGGAGTTGTTCAGCTTACTACCATTGACCTTGTCAGGTTTAAGCTACTAGTGAATGGTCATCACTTGATATTATATCACAAGCCAACTTTTAAGGAGGAGTTCCTGCAACAATTCACTCAGCATGTAGCACCTGAACTTCCTACAGCTGAAGGAATTGGACCCAATGTCCCTTCTTCTAGATAACTAAGGTATGTAACTTATCATAATAAATACTTTCACTTTTGTGGGGGTCCACTTCTTCACCCATCCACTCATCCATTCCACCTTTCTCTCTCTTCCAGTTTGCCATCATTTCACTTCATTCCATTCCACTCCACTTTCATTAATTTCTCAACGGATTTCTTGAAAATGATCGGTACTTTCTCCATAATCTTCCACGAATTCAAGTACATGTGCATCAATTGTTATATCTTAATTCTCTTTTAGTGCATTTATTTAATTTTTGTGAGTTAATATGGGAGTTCTCTATAGCATGTAGTTATTCCCTACCCTTCCAAATCAACTTTCCACCTCACATGTGATGACATGTGTGAAAATTTAAGTTTGGGGAATAATGTGTCAATACCATGTCCACATTTATGTCTGTACTGATTCACATCAGAAAAATTTAAGTTATTGAGCCAAATTGAATTATGAGTAAGGTGACGGCCGCATGTGTGAAGTGACAATTCACCGCCACCATTCTCCTTGATCATAGCTGACATTTATTACTCCTTTACTATCTTTAATTTCTCTTGTCATAATCTTAAGCCAAAAGGTAAGATTTAAATGACACTAGCATTGGAATTTAGCAAAGTTGTGGGAAGGAAAAGTTTGGCGTTCAAATGAGGATTGCAGGAAGAAAATATTTGTAGAGTAACTATTTTATTGCAGATAATGGGAGGTGGGTTAATTCGAAATGAACCCACGGTTCATGATGTGTTACTATAGGATGCACCTTGCCTAGCCAAGTTTAGAAACTATAGATGGCTAGATTATTTATTAAAGTTGGATGGTTTTGATAAAGATGTTGCATTGGAATTCGTCCAGACATTGTCTGAAGGGAAGGCCACGGTAAAAGGATTGGAAGTCACAGCTATGGAGGAAAGAATTACAGAAGTTACAGGGTTACCTAGTGATGGTGAACAATACCCTACTACTAGAGATGTTGAGTCGACTAGGGCCAAATTTACAGAACCTAATGAACCTCCATTGAGAATAGACAAACAAGGTGTGAAGAGGACTTCTCTACCTGAGCTATGGAGGCAAGCAACTATTCATGTTGTGAAGTATATTACCTACAAAGGTTGCAAGTCGAATTTTCATTTCGTGCATTTCAAACTCCTAAACCACATGAGGCATAGAAGGATAATTAATGTGCCCAACGTGCTATACCATCTTCTTTCAATCATGGTGACCGAGACCCATAAAGGTAGGTAAAATTCTATTTCCCACCATTGTTTGATCAAGTTATTAGTTGAAAATTCTCTGCATGATGTGTCTGATATTTCTTGGGAATAATTTTTTAACATTGATTGAATTAGACCAAATCCTTTGCAACCTATGGTTTTTCCTCACCCTCATACGGTTGGTAGAAGAAGGAGCAAATTTGGGGCCACTCCTGGTGCCTCATCTTCTGACACAAGCCCTAGTGGAAACCCTCCTGCAGCCACACAAACTATTGAAATTAGTTCTTCTGAGGTAGATTATTCTGATTGAGAGAGTCCCTCTCCTGATTCTGATAATGATGTCCCTCTTGGCACCCTAATGAGAACTAGGGCATAGAAGAGGAAGTCAGAACTAAACAAAGAAAAAGCTAGAAAGAAAATGGTAGAAAAAGAGGTGCCAAGCTCCAAGAAATGGAAGGCTAAAACTATTCTTCCTACAAAAAAATAAATCCCTCCTATAAAATCAAGATCAACTAGGCCAGTCGTTGATGAAACTTTGAGGGAAATCCCTAGGCCTAAGGAAACATTACGGGAGGATGCAAAATCTCCAATGGAGTAGGTGAATGTGAAGGAAAAAGATATATTTGAGGAAGTAGCAGACATAACATTGGTAGACTTTGTTGATATCATAGAACAAGTTGAAAACTAGGTGTGTGAGGAAAATCAAGAGTTCGTGTAGCATGAGAAAGAACAAGAACTTGAGCCCCTGCAACCAGAATTGGCTAAGAAAATAGAAGCCTTGCAACTGGTACTCTACCAAGAGCAAGCACAAGTGCCAAGTAAAATGATGCTAGGAGTACATAGGCCCTTTGATTTTTCAATGAACATGGTAGTCCTGAACTTATGGAGAGAAATACAAAGGAGAGAAGAAGAATGGAAAGCAAAAAAATGTAGGCTAAAGAAGGAAATTGAAAAGAGAGATGAAGAAATTGAAAATAAGAATGAAGAAATTGTTGTTTTAAAGAATAAGGTGGATGATTGTGACAACTTTAGTACCACAGATATTGGAAAGCAAAGCTCTTATGAGGGTCTATGCTTTGTATTTAAAGGAGAAGCATCTTTCTTTCAAGCTAGCAAGAATTGTTTCAAGTTTGAATCCTTCCATTGAGACCCCTATGGAATTTTTCAATGCTTATCGGATTGCTCCCCTTGAGATGAAAAATTTGTTGTGTGAATTTTATTTACATAATTATGTTGTGACCAAAGAACAAGATTGGAATCCACTTTTATATGTTGGGGATGTCCAAATGAGGGCATTCATGTCCTGGATACAAAATGAGGTTAGTTCGGGTAAGCAATTCAAGACTTATAGGCAATTTGAATCCAGCATTCCCCTGCCCATTAGGGTTGAATCTATGCATCCAAGAGACATTTTCAAGGATTGGCACATAATTCTATACCGGCCAAGCTATGACAATAGGATCCTGCCTGAGAGAGAGGCAGTGTATAAAGAATATGAGGAGATGGAAAGAACCATAGGAGAATCTATAATGGGATACCTTTCACAGAGCTAGAATAGCCTAACTGATGATTTGAAGCAAGATGATCCTCATTCCATGCACAACTATGATGCAACACTTAAGAGAGTTGATAGGTATATGCAAATTGGGAGAACAAAAGGGAAATTGTGGCTTCCATTGATTTTTCAGCCATCTATCCTACTGTGGCCTATGCCAAACTTTAGGTTTTACAGGTATGACATAGTTGATGAGAGACAGAGAAGGATCAGGTTGGAGAGACAACAAGAGTTCTATTGGAATCCTAATTTAGACATAGTAGAAACTGATGTAGGAGAGCTTGTAGTTTCCAATTTCAAGGCATTGACCAAACAAAAGCACAATTCTTCCTTTGTTGGAGGACCAACAAGACATTAGGTTGGGGGGGAATGATGAGTCTAGTTTATGGTCTAATTATTGATATATTTTTTTTCTTTTCCTATAGTCGTCATAAGACTTTGATACTTGGGAGTTGATCTATTTATAATATTTCCTTAAAACCATAGACCTTGGACATGAACTTATTTTCATAACTTTCAAATGATATTGACACGCTATAGGAACCATCTATGATAATTTTTCATGTGATTAATTAATATCACTTTAATATGATTGTGGATATGCATTTGTTGTGTGTACTAACATTTTCATGCAAATATAATTAAGGCCTGCAATTCAGGAAGATTTCCCCAGCTGGGCATCTACCATATCGGTCAACAAGGTGGACATTCAATGAGGGAAGGCTCTCGACAACAAAAATATTCCTCATGCAAATCAAGCTATAACCACCTTGGAAATGCTCTTAAATGTCTTTTGAGTGTATTTAGGCATTACTGTTGTGCCAGACTCACATTAAGGAAAACATGTCTGACAGATTTTGTGCATGGGTAGTTGCCTCTACTCTTTTCCACATTTTCCCTAATGTGGCATCCTCCAGGTTTTTTGGAGTTGATTTCCTTGCTAGGTGGCTAGATAAATAAGACTTAGATGCTCCTTCAGAGGTTTAATGATCTGATGAAGAAAGATTGCTCAATTTGATGTACTCGCATTCTTAGTTTTCTGTAATATAGTTATGCTGACTGTACTCATGTTTTTCTACTAAATGAAATGAAGTTATAAGTTCATGCATCTGATTTTACCTTAGTCTTAGGGAATACTTATTCAAGGGGGGCCACTTGGTGAGTATTCCATCCTTTAGCTTAGTTAGTATTTTTTTTTCAGTAATTAGTTAAGAATCTGGCATTGACTGTTCCTACAGCCACTAGAATTCCATTTTGTGATTGTACCTACAACCAAAGCATATAGAGTAGTTTCCTATTTGTTTGCTCAAATTTTCATTTTTTTCATGTATTTCGGTTTAGTCTAGTTATTGGTTGATGTTCAACATTTATGTTATTTCCTTCCAAGCAGTTTACTTTCAAGCATTGTGTTTTTCTTAGTTGTAGGATAGATATGGCTACTTTGGATTCCTAGTGCACATACAGTGCTGACCCATTTCAAATTTGCATCCCTGGGTTGAAAATTTAATTGCACCTTCATGATGATTGAAATATCTATTCAGGTTAGATGTCCAATCTCTAAATCACAACTGCAAGGACTTAGTTGTTAAAATCATTATAGGAGGCTGACAAGGGGTCTGAATGTCTAAATGTTGAAGAGATAGGATGATAATGGATCTAGAGGGAGTGCACAAGCCCCTAGGATTTGAGATCCCATGAAAAACCAATATAGGCACAAAGGAAAAACACTTGTGTGTAATACAACAAGACAACATACTCAAACATATACAATTTCAGCATGAAATGCACAAGGAAAGGTATAAATATCATAATCTAGCAAGTTGCATTATGCTAGGATCCATAACCAAAGGAATTCATGACTCACAGGCTAAAAAAGTTTGATATTTGCTAGGTGAATCGTAAACCCAAGGAAACATGGGCTAGAGAAGTCCGATCTTCAATAGGCGAGCCCCCAAGACAAAGTAGAAAAATGAGAAACACACAAGGTCTTGTAAAGGCCGATATTAACTAGGTGTGTACCCATTGCCAACCATACCAAGAATTATACCCCTAATAATTTGAATAAGGTGCTACAAAAAATCATACGCCAATGCATCACTAATTTCAACGTGTGTGAAAAAAGTGAAGAAAAAATGTTAATGTCACTATCAACGCATCACTAAGTTCAATTCATGTGAACAAAGGGAAAAATAAAATCCAATGTCAATGTCAACGCATGACTAAGTTCAATGAATGTGAACAAAGTGAATTAAAAATGTCAATGTATGCCCCCATCTTATAAGAATTCCTAAACACGATGCTATGAGCAATTTCTTTAAGGTAGAAAATTGATAAACTTCATGTGATAAAGGCCATGAGATCTTATTTAGAAATCCCTATGCCAATGATATGTTTCTCAATGAAGTTGACTCATGATAAGGGGTTTCCCCCAAGTGCAATGCAACAAACAACACAAAATATGAACACATAAGGGATCCACAAATCTGGGGTCAATATACATCTCTGCTAACATAGTGTAAATGAGGTCAGAACTAACATCATTCCCCAAACACTCATGGAAAAATAAACACAATGAAAGAATGACATATAGGGAAGACAAATAAAATTTTGGGTCAACATGGAAGAGACCTAAATTTCTCAACACCTTGCATCATCCCCAAAAGGAAAACAAAAGAAAAAAATGAAAGATTATGTTTACAATATATAGAAGAATGGAGATACAAATAGAAGAATGTCATGATGGATTCATTTACTTTGTATCCTTGCATCAACAAAGTAACAAGGATCCTCCAAAGAAAACTCACAAATATAAAGACATGACAAGCAGCACATCATAAGATATCACATCATGTACAAGAAAACACAAAGAACTCATAAAGAAAACACAAAATAGTATTGCACATGTGAGTTGATATAAAGAAAATGGTTTGCATCCCAATCTTGCTCATCATATATGGAAGACAGGAAACTAGCTTGTTACACCCCATGTGTTATTACCTATTTACTATTACCTTGTTTGGTTAAAAGGCTTGAATGTGTTTTGTATATGAGTCTTGATGAAAATAAGTTGAATGAATGTTTGATTCAATTTGATGTTTTATAATGATTATGATGATGAAATGTATGATCCATATGAGTGTATTGTTATCGACTAAATATTGGTATAATGTACTAAGTTGAATTCAAGAATAGGTTCGAACCTTCAAAAGAGAGCGGAAGTATCACTCAAGAGAAGAACTTGGTCTGGTAACCCTTAATGAGCCTAACGGAGCATACACACACTCACACCCTAGTTAGTCTAAGTTGAGTCAAGTCAATTCGAGTAATTGGTAAGTGATCTTCAGTTCTGGTTGTGAATGTTTATACTGGTTTATGATCTTGTTCTATGAATTTTTTTATTGGGGAATGTGATTAAGTCTTTATGTCGAGTGAAAGTCCTTGTGTGTTCATAATTATATCAATGAGATATATACTTAAAATTTATATATATGCATATATGTACGTATCCATGATAAACGCATACATATGAGTAAATATGTGCATGAGTATCTTTAGATAGACATATCTATGCATGCTCATGGACAGATTACCCATATGCATAGAAATATCAATTGGAAAAAGGTGGCATATATACAATTCATGTATATATGTCAATCAATGAAAATGAGAGTATATGTGTTTATATAAAGATATTAAAACCATGTTATATACACATATATACCATGTTATATATACATAATATATATGTGTATATATAATTGTTATTTTGATATATGTTTATATATTTATTAATTGGAAAGTAAAGCATTTGATAATCTTGAGATTATAAATATATATTAATATATATATATATATATATATATATATATATAATTTAGATATAACATATATAAGATATATAGATAAGATATATATAATATATATAATGTTAAAGTATTTTGAAATATATGGAGTGCATTATTATAGCACAAAAGATATGTTTAAAGCACTTTTAAGTAATGCTTGGTGCATTATAGTGCTACCTCATATACATTGCTATGGCTAAGATTATAAACTACACTTAAAGAAAACTATGAATATGTTAATAAAGACTTATAAAGCCACACATGGAAATAGGAATACAGTTTATACGTTGCAAGAGGAATAAAAGCATATTTAACAATATTGAAATGGTCTTTGACTATGCTATATTGGAGGGCACTAATATATGAATATGTGGTGCCAAAATTTGCGTAAAGCATAAATGAGTAGAAGTCTAAACTCGTGCTATGTACAGGTACAACATTATGATAAATGAAAAACTTAGTCAATGTAAAGTTGGTAAAAATATAAGAGGATAGTCAACTTGCAAACCAAGTAGAAAACCTGCTGAAAGGTATAGTTGTTCCTTGACTGAGTAAAAGAGTCATGTTGTCTCATGATTTAAGTTGAATCAACCATTGGAAATGTGAGGAATGTCATGTGTTGCAATCTAAGAGTTTAATTAGCCGAGTCATTGCATCAGAGTAGAAAGGTGGCAGAATTACTAGTTTTTTTGTAGCCTTTGGATGCTCAAATTTTAGTATATATAGAGGTTCTCTCTCTACCATTTGTAACACTTTCCATTTTGATTTCTCCATTGCTATTCTATAGTATTTTCTATGCAATTGAATTAGAGAGCTTGAGAGTTAGTGAGTTGCTTTTTAATTCTTGAGAGAATTGGTAAGAGGCTAGAAGTGGAAGCTAGGTTGAACTTAGAGGAAATAACAAGCGGGCTTGTGGAATTGAGCTAGGAAGGAAGAATTATTTGTTGGATCTTTTATACAAGCATGTTGATTTCTACTCCTTTGTTATTTATGTTTGAAAGATTATATGTTTATGGTTTCCTTGTTTGGAAAGGATCGATTTAAATGTGTGTTTTAATGCTTTGGATAAGTTGCATGTTCTTGGTTATTTCTTGCTTTGGTGGAAGCTATATTTTGGGTTAATACTTTTATATACCCTATATGGGATATTATATGATTGTGTTTCTATTTATACTTTATGTATTTTTTCAATATTATATGTAGTTTGTCAATATTATTCGTATGTAGTATAAATTATGTAGATGCTTTGAATTCCTTTAGTAATAATGCCAATTTAAACATGATTTATTAGTTAGTTATTCTTGGGGTTAGAATAGTCCATGGGAGGGGGTAACCTATGTTTAGAGTATGAATGGTCAAAATCAAATCAATCTAGGAAGGTGGGTGAGTGTGTGACCTCCACTCTAAATTTTGGGTGATTAATATTTTGGCCAAAGTAGTGTAAGTAGCCACTATTTACACCATCAATTCATTGTGATCCAAGTTTACATACTAGGTCAAGATTTTCTTACATGTAGGTTATAGCCACTAGATGGAATCTCTAGATACATGTAGGACACAACAACATTCTCAGAAAATGCTAGGATTATGAGGTTACCAAACCAATCTCTTTGTGGAAGGGTAGGGCCATATTACCAATTTGGTAGATGTGAGGGGGACCGCAATAAGTCTATGGTTGGCGGAAAAACACTTGAGTGATGCTTCTCCTCATGTAATTGTCAGCCAAGATTTGAGTAAGGACATCTAGATCATTCGTATCTCTATTTTAGTAAGCTCATTGAAGCTATGTATGTAAACATATCCATCTCTATGGAAATTGTAAATGTGAAATGTCATATTAGAAATATGTAATGTAAAATCATTACTTGTATTAATGAAATGATTCTTTATTATGCAATGGAATTTTTTTGAAATGGTTATGTTTCAAATGTGAATTTATTATTCAAAAGAAAAAAAAAATTAATGTTAGTAGTATAAACTATTCACTTGTGGGTAAAACATAGTAAAATTATTGGGTAGAACAATGGGCATGTTACACGTTATATCAGAACTACCAAGTTCAGCTCTAGAACATATGTGCTCACTATGTTTCCAATCCAACATTATATGAGAAATGTTTGGAAATTATTGTGTTGGGATGGTGCATCTCAAGATGACTACAAGGAAGTTACTAATCAGTAATGAGCGCTACTTGAGGGCCAAGAAGGAAAAGGATGCCATTGTTTGAAACATAGAGGGGACCAATTACGACAATGCCATTTGGTTGAGTAACACTGAGACCATCAATCATGCCCTATCATGAATCAGTCAAGAGAGGAGAAGGATGGGTGAGGCTGTCAACTTTGTACCTCCTATCTTCCCAACCAAGTCAAAATATTTACCACTTTCGAGAGATATTCCCTCAGAATGTAGTGTTAGTATTGCAATGATATTTAGGGACCCTCATGTTCTTCCTATGGTGTAAGTTGTAATAGACTCAAGTGGTGAATCAGAGGATTATATTCCTTGAAACTATGTATCTGAGGATAGGTCTAAGGATTATTTCCCTTTTGACAATGTATGTGAACAAAATTCTAATGGGTATACCCCACTTAGTTATGTATCAGAGAGTGAATCCAAGGGATACTCTCCCTTAGACTATCTAAATAGTCATTCATGTAAACTCAAGGATATTGAATCCTTTTTTATCTTAATGAAAATCATGTTTTGGAAAAACTTGTGTATGATTTATTTTATGGAATTTCTTATGTGAATGTTTGTTCTTTTGAAAAAAAATAGAACATTAAATAAACTTTCTTAGATCTAATTAAAATGAAACCTCTAGGTGCAATTTTTCTTGGGAAAAATGGTTAGAACAAGACCTAACTTTGGGGGAAGTCAAGAAGTAGGCCAAGGTGTTGAGAATGCTAAAGCTAAGTTGGATCGCATTTGGCAATGATGGATGAAACAAGAGTAAGAATAGAAAACCTTGAGCAAGAGGTAAGGGGAAAAGAAAGGGAGGAATAAGAAGTTCCCAACAATGAAGAAGAAGGGGAGAATTCTCATGATCACACCCAATCTAGTGAACATGAGGATGAAGAGTCATAGTCTAGGTCATGAGGAACCAAAAGAAAAAGATTGGAAAGTGAGCTATCTCATGATATGAGAAAGATCACACCTAGAAAGTTTGAAGGTAGTACTAGTGGGGATGTAGTTGAGGCATGGATCACAGAGATGGAAAAGTATTTTGAAATCAATAATTACTTTGAGGTCACTAAAACCATTTGGGGAGCTTTTTAGTTTGCTGGTGAAGCATCCAACTAGTGGATGAATAAAATATGGAGCTCGGGCTCAGTTCCTTAAGGATTACATGGAGTGAATTTGTGGAGATTTTCTAGAAATGGTGGCTACCTCAACTCTTCTACAATCAAAACCTTAATGATTTATAGAACCTGAAGCAAGGTGATTCCTTGGTGAATGAATATTGAGATAATTTCACTCACCTCCTAAGTTACATACCTATGAACCAAAAGGATGAACGATTTCGCATAAGGAAGTTCATCATGGGACTCAATAATCAGATAAGTGGAGATGTAGATATGCACTATCCTACTACCATGGATCTAGTATATGAGAAATCCATTAAATAGGAGAAAAGGCTTAAATCTATCTCAAACTATTGTGAAAAGAATCGAAATAAGTTCAATTGGTCATAATCCAATCAAGCTTTGATGAAGCCAAGTGAAGGGCAAGAATTTCAAAGGAAAGGGGGAAAGGGATCTTGTAATAATTGGAATGAACTAAGAAGGGACTGAAGGGGAAGCAACAACTTCAACAACTATAAAAATGCTGGTGGGAATTATAGTAATTCTAGAAGACCTATGAAAAAGAGGGGACCATTGAAAGGATGTTTTACATATGGTGGAGATCACTTTGCAAACTAGTGTCCCAACAAGCCGTCAAGGTCACAACTACATGAGAATTCTCTTCCTCCTCAACAATATGCATTCCAACAAATGATACATGTTTCATTAGACAACCGAGAAGTGGAGTACCAAATTATTCTAATTAAAGTTTCAAGTACTTTGTCTGGTACACCCATCTCAATTTTAATAAATATTGGTGCCATGAAAAGAAAATTCTCCTAGAATAGCTAGTAAAATGTCTAGAAAGGTTGGTTAGATGGAAAATTCTTGGATTGTAGAATGTGTAACTAGACAAGAGATAAGGTGGATAAATGTTTATTCAAAGCAAGGGTTGAACTTCCAATTTTCTTTATGGAAGTGAATTTTTATGTAGCTCCCTTAGCTTCATATGATGTTATCTTAGGGATGAATTTTCTATGGAAACATAGGGCTAAAGTAGATTGTCATGCAAAAATATTAGAATGATTAGATGATCTTGGAAAATGGGTGTCATTGCAAGGAACGCCTAGAGAAGTTAAGCTAGAAAAGATTTCAGCCATACAAATGCATAGAGAAAAGAAGAAATGTTGTCAACTCTCCATGGTAAAAATGGAGAAACTTTAAGAATGTAAAGAAGTCATTATTCAAGACTATGTGTATTTTGAACCTCAAGACCTCCAAGAAGATGAAGATGGTGAGGTGGTGGAATCAAGGAAGTTAGATATGGAGAAATATCCTACCTTATGAAAATTTGTAAATGTATTTCCAAATGAATTACCTAGATTACCTCCCAAGAGAGTGTTTGATTTCTCCATCGAGATAGTTCCAAGATTGGAAACTATATTGAAAGAAACATATAGGATGACCACAATAGAATTAATAGAGTTAAAAGAATAATTAGAGAATTTTTTGTCCAAAGGACTGATAAGACCCAATGTCTCACCCTAGGGAGTGTCAGTGGTCTTCATGAAGAAGAAAGATGGTACACTAGACTTATGTATTAACTATTAGTTTCTTAAATAAGCAATGATAAAGAATAAGTATTTGTTGCCACATATCGATGGTCTCTTTGATCAGATGTGAGGATCGGTAGTGTTTTTGAGGATTGATCTACGTTCAAGTTGTCATAAACTGAGGATCAAAGATGAAGACATTTTCAAAACAAATTTCAATACTAGGTACGTTCATTACGAGTTCACATTCCTACCTTTTGGACTCATGAATGCACCTGCAACATTCATGAACCTAATGAATAATTTATTTAGGGACTACTTGGATAGGTTTATGTTGGTCTTCTTGGATGATATTTGAATCTACCTCAAGAATGAAGAGGAACATCTTCAACATTTAGAGATTGTTCTCCATGGTTAAGGGAGCATAAGCTATATGGGAAACTCTCAAAGTGTACCTTCTTCCAGAAGGAAGTACAATATTTGGGTCATGTGATTTTGGCTAATGGGATTGCAGTTGATCCAATGAAGATAAAAGCAATGCTTGAATGGCCAGTGTCTAAGAATGTGTAGGAAGTTAGAAGTTTTATGGGTCTGGCTAGTTATTACCAAAATTTTGTTGTAAACTTTTCAAGAATAGATTTTCCCATCACTTCTTTTTAGAGGAAAGGGAAGAAGTTTGAGTGGTCAGAGAAATATTAAGTTGCATTTGACCAACTCAAGGAGAAGTTGACCACAACTCTGATACTAAAGGTACCATATCCAAATGGTAACTTTATTGTTATCATAGATGCTTCAAGAGAAGGTTTGGGTGGAGTATTAATGTAGGAGAGGCAAGTCATAGCCTATGATTCAAGGAAGGTGAAGCCTTATGAACAAAATTATGCTTCACATGATTTGGAGTTAACAAAAAATTTCCATGTATTATAGATGTGGAGTCACTTTATGTTGGGAAAACCATTTAAACTAAAGATTGATCTTCATGGTCTAAAGTATTTTTTTACTCGACCTAATATGAACACACGCCAAAGGAGATGGTTGGAATTGATATCTGATTATGATTTCAACATGAATTATATCAAGGGAAAGGAGAATCGGGTTGCCGAAGCCCTAATTTGTAGGAGGCATACCTCCTCAATGATATCAATCCAAACTAACTTCAAAGTTCAGGTGTTGTGAGAATCTAAGGGTGATGAGTTTTATGAAAAAGTCAAGCAAGCACTCTTGGATAATCCACAATATCAAAGGTATGAAGGATATCACTTTGAACCCAATGGTTTATTGAGGTTTAAGGGAAGGATTTATGTACCTAACTCTAGGGAATTAAGGAGCTTGGTATGGAAATAAATTCATATGCACCATATTCTAGACATCCTAGTGTAACTAAGGTGTTGGTTGATGTAAAGCCATTATATTTCTAGAAAGGAATGAAATGAGATGTTGCAAGGTTTCTAGAAAGTTGCTTAGAATGTCAAAGAGTGAAGGTAGAGCATCATCACCCTATAGGTCTTTTGTATCACCATGAATTTCCTAAGAGTAAGTGGCAAGTCATTAGCATGGATTTTGTGCAGGGTCTTCCAATCTCAAGGAATAAGAACAATCCCATTTTGGTAGTGGTGGACAAACTTACAAAGGTGGCTCACTTTTTACCAAGAAATATAACTGATGGAGCTCCTATAATAGATTAGAAGTTTATCCAAGAGGTATTTAGGTTGCATGGGATTCTTGAAAAGATTATTTCTGATAGGGATGCTTGTGTGACATCTAGATTTTGGAAAACCTTGTTTTCTTCACTTGGGACTCAATTGAACATAAGTTTAGCATATCATCTAGAAATGGATGGAAAAATTGAAAGGGTGAACCAATTTTTAGAGAATCTACTAAGGATGTATTGCATGGATCAACAATACAAATTGGAGGATTACCTACCTTTAGTTGAGTTTTCATATAACAACTCTTATCATTTTGCAATCAAGATGGCTTTGTTTGAAGCATTGTATGGCATAAAGTATCAAAATCCTATAATATGGGATAAGCTAGAAGATAGGATAATTATTGGGCCAGAAATGTTATTAAAAATGGAGGAGCGAGTTGGAATTATCAAGTAGAGGCTAGTAGAAGCTAATGATAGGAAAAAGAGTTATGCAAATTCCAAACGGGTACCCAAAAATTTCTCAATAGGGGAGAAGGTTTTGTTAAGATTTAAACCTCACAAGAGCTATCAATTTTGGAAAGTAATCCAAACTAGCTCTATGCTACATAGGTCCTTTTGAGATTCTCGAAGAATTCAACCCTATTGCATATAGAATTGCTTTGTTGCCAGCTCTTTCCAGGATGCATAATGTCTCTCATGTATCATATCTTAAAAAGTACATACCAGGGGATAACCATGTTATTGATTGGAATAATTTACAATTACGGGTCCTAGGAGTGCTAACAATCGAGTCTCTCAAGGTGCTTAGGACATATAATCCTTTCTTATGTAACATAGAGGTTTTGCAATGCTAGGTCCAACGAGATCAGTATGCAGAAGATTCTGACACTTGGGAAGACTTTGTTGAAATGAAGCAAAAGTTTCCACAAGTCTTGCTAGACTTTGAAATTTTTTTAAAAAAATGATGTTTTATGATGTTATGTTTTATGTTATGTCCATGTTTGATACTTAATAATCATTGGATATGATGATTCACAAGGTGTGGAATATGTTACACCCTATGTGTTATTACCTATTTACTATTACCTTGTTTGGTTAAAAGGCATTAATGTTTGAATGTGTTTTGTATATGAATCTTGATGGAAATATGATGAATGAATGTTTGATTCAATTGATTTTTTTATAATTATTCTGATGATGAAATATATGATGCATATGATTGTATTTTTATTGGCTGACTACTATTATGATGTACTAATTTGAATGGAAGAACAGGTTCCAACCTCTAGAAGAGAGGTGAAGTATCACTCAAGAGAATAGATTGGTTTGGTAACCCTTAATAAGCCTAATTGAGCATACACACACTCACACCCTAGTTGTTCTAAGTTGATTCAAATCAGTTTGGGTAATTGGTAAGTGAGCTTCAGTTTTGGTTGTGAATTTTTTAATTGGGGAATGTGATTAAGTCTTTATGTCGAGTGAAATTCCTTCTTTGTGTGTTCATATTTATATCAATAAGGTATATACATAAAATGTATACATATGTATATATGTAAATTTCTATGATAAAATCATACATATGAGTAAATGTGTGCATGAGTATACATAGGTAGACGTATCTACGCATGCTCATGGATGGATTACCCATATGCATGAGAATATTTATTGGACGAAGGTGATATACATATACACTTCGTGTAGATACGTCAATCAATAAAAATGAGAGTATATGTGTTTATACAAAGATATTAAAATAATATTATATATACACAATACATATATTAATATATATGTATATAATAATGTATACACATATATATTAATATAAGCATATATTTATGTATATATATAATTTTTATTTTGATATATGTTTATATATTTATTAATTGGAAAGTAAAGCATTTG
The DNA here is from genome assembly GCA_007115665.2 of Sequoiadendron giganteum. NCBI lineage: Eukaryota > Viridiplantae > Streptophyta > Pinopsida > Cupressales > Cupressaceae > Sequoiadendron > Sequoiadendron giganteum. The sequence continues at coordinate 270,190,352 of CM021107.1, forward strand.
GTAATCTTGAGATTATAAATATATATTAATATATATATTTATATTAAAGATATAATATATATACATATATATTAGATATATATAATATATAATGTTAAAGTATTTTGAAATATATGAAGCACATAATTATAGCGTAGAATTTGATATGTTTAAAGCACTTTAAGTAATTCCTAGCGCATTATAGTGCTACCTCATATACATTTCTATGGCTAAGATTATAAACTGCACTTAAAGAAAACTATGAATAAGTCAATAAATACTTATAAAGCCGCACATGGAAATAGGAATATAATTTATTCATTGAAAGAGGAATAAAAGTAGATTTAACAATATTGAAATGGTCTTTGACTATGCTATATTGGAGGGTGCTAATATATGAATATGTGGTACCAAACTTTGTGGAAAGCATAAACCAGTAGAAGTCTAAACCCGCATCATCTACAAGTACAACATTATGATAAATGTAAAGTTAGCAAAAATATAAGAGGGTAGTCAACTTGCAAACCATGTAGGAAACCTACTGAAAGGCATCACTATCCCTTGACTTAATAAAAGAGTCATGTTGTCTCAAGAGTTAAATCGACTCAGCCAATGGAAATGTGAGGACTATCATCTGCTGCAATTTGAGAGTTTAATTAACTGAGTCATTGCATGAGAGTAGAAAGGTGGAAAAATTATGAGCTTGTTTGTAGCCTTTGGATGCTCAAATTTTAGTATATATGGAGGTGCTCTCTACCATTTGTTACAGTTTTCATTCGGATTTCTCAATTGCTATTTTGTAATATTTTCTATTTAAGTGAATTAGATAGCTTGAGAGTACTGAGTTACTTTGTTATTTTTCATTTTTAATTCTTGAGAGAATTGGTAAGAGGCTGGAAGTGGAAGCTAGGTTGAACTTAGAGGAAATAGCAAGCAGGCTTGTGGAATTGAGCTAAGAAGGAAGAATTATCTATTGGAGCTTTTATATAGGCATGTTGATTTCTATTCCTTTGTTATTTATGTTTGAAATATTATGTGTTTATGGTTGCCTTGTTTGGAAAGGATTGATTTAAATGTGTGTTATAATTCTTTGGATAAGCTTGCATTTTCTTGGTTGTTTCTTGCTTTGGTGGAACCTATCTTTTTTCTTAATACTTTTATATACCCTATATGGGAATTTATATGATTGTGTTTCTATTTATACTTTATGTAGTTTTTCAATACTATATGTATATTGTCAATACTATTTGTATGTAGTTTAAATTATGTAGATTCTTTGAATTAATTTAGTAGTAATTTCATTTTAAACATAAGTTATTAGTTGGTCATGAGGTCAGAATAATCCATGGGAAAGGGGGTAACCTATGTATAGAGTATGAATGGTCAAAACCAAATCAAGCTAGGAAGGTGGGTGAGCGTGTGACCTCCATTCTAAATTATAGGTGATGAATACTTTGGCCAAAGTAGTGTAAGTAGCCACTATTTAAATTGTCAGTTCATTGTGATATGCATTTACATACTAGATCAGGATTGTCATAATGTAGGTTGTAGCTAGTGTATGGAAGCTCTAGATATGTAGGACACAACACCATGCTTAGAAAAGTATAGGATTATGAGATTACCAAACCAATCTCTTGTAGGGCCATCTTACTAGTATGATAGATGTGCTAGGGACTGCAATAAGTCCATGGTTGGAAGAAAAGCACTTTACTGATGCTTCTCCTCATGTAGTTGATAGCCAATATTTGAGGAAGGACATCTACACCATTGGTATCTCTATTTCAGTAAGCTCGTTGAAGCTATGTATGTAAACATGTATCCATCTCTATGGAAATTGTATATGTGAAATGTCCTATTGGAAATATGTAAGGTAAAATCATTATTTGTATTAATGAAATGATTCTTTATTATGCAATGGAATTTTTTTGAAATGGTTATGTTTTAAATGTACATGTATTATTCAAAGGAAAATTTTATTTCTCTTAAATTTAGTAGCATAAACTATTCACTTTTGGGTAAAACATGGTAAAATTATTGGGTATAACAATGGGCATGTTACATAGCTAAAGGGACTATAGCAAGTATCATACTAGGATCATCACTAGGTTCAACACATGGTGCATCACTCTCATCAAGAGGATCATCATGGTCACCCCCATCTAAATTCATAGACTTTGAAAATAAAAAATTGAGCTCATTATGCACGTGTTCATCAATTTTAGCATCCTCATTTTCATCATCCAAGTTTATCACAATGTGAGGTTTAATGAAAATATTAGTTGTATGTTCTTGTTTCATTTTTTATTTTGGTTGGGACATGTAAGGCACATTTTCATGTTTTGGTGAATTTTTTAATTCAACTTGATTTGTTTGCATAGGTGTTTGATCTATTTCGTTCTTTTCTTCCAATTGACGAGAAATAGCATGATGTTTATGCCTACGCACTTTAGCATTTCTATTTATTCTTGTTATTTTTTCAAGTTGTGAAGGGTTAAGAGAAATTTTCTCAACCATCGATCTCTTTTCTTCCCTTAGGGGAGGAACTGAAGGGACCGTTGAGGGTTGGGAAACTGCTTTCTCTTTAGGTCTATAAATTTGTTTTTCTTTTGATGATGCAAAGGTAAACTTGTGATTGTCTCTTGGTCTCTTATACAATATAGGTGGAAGAACTCTAGGATAGATTCCTTGTTTATTTGAAACAATTTTTTCTTTAGACATGGGTTTATCCACAACTTGTGGAGTGGGAGGAACAACCATAGCCTTATTATTCTTAGGAATATTGCTTAGGGAAAACTCTATTATGCACTTTGCCTTGAATTTTTATATGATCTAGAAAATAAACCCTCACGAGACTTAATAGGTTCCATGGATAGAGGCCAAAAATAGTCTAAGGAAATTTTTCACTGAGAAGACAAGGGATTAAACCCACTATGATGCACTGTGTATATTTGATTTTCAAAAGGGAACTTTATGCACTTGTGGATAATTGACGGGACAACATTTATGGAGCATAGCCATGGATAGCCTAACTTCACATGTAATTGGTCTGACATTGAAATGATAAATAATGACACACTAATTGTTTCAATATAACTTTAAGAGGAAGAGTGATCAAACCTATCATAGGGCGAGAAAAACCATAATGATTTTTCAACCATGATTTTGATTATTCATAAGAGTGTTACAAGAGTTTCACCCTTGGTCTCATTGTGTTGTGTAGTGTGGCACTTGGTTTCATGAAATGGCTTAACCACCTCCTATGGATCTTGTATAAATCTGGCAGTTGTATCAGGAATTAATAGGTCGATCTTTTGGTGCAATGATAGCTACCTATGCAATAGTTGGTATCAAAGTCAAGGTCGTAGGTTCAAACCCCTCACTTGCACTGGCAGGATTGTTACAAGAGTTTCACCCTTGGTCTCCTTTTGTTGTGCAATATGGCACTTGGGTTCATGGCATGGCTTAACCACCTCCTATGGATCTTGGATCTTGTATAAATCTAGCAGTTGTATCGAGCATTAAGAGGTCAAACTTTTGGTGCAACGACAACCACCTATGCAAAAAAGAGTCTTGATAAAGCTCATGAACATATAATAACTCCTCAGTGATCACATTATCTATGAACATGATATCAATGATTATTCCTTGTGTAGGCTTTTCATTGATACACCTTATGATATAGAGATGACCATCGGGCACATGTATAGATGTGTCAATATGGGTGAAAGAAATATTGGGTAACAAAGTGGTTTGGTCCTTACAAGGTTGAACATCTATTAAAGAAACCATTTTATCTACATCATTCTCATTGTTATTGTCATCATCATCCTTATCATCATTCATATCATCAACCTTATCATCACAAGATTGCACAAAATTGGATGTATGATTTGGCATTAGATTTGAGAAAATTTGTAGGTTTTGATTTGATAATGCAAAAAATTTATTTCCTTTATCCTTAATATCATCCAACTAGATGTGATTAGAGTCAATGAGGCCTTGAACTTGATGTTTAAGAAATATGCATCTCCTTGTATCATGTCCATGTGTACGATGATATTGAAAAAAGGCTTTTGGGTTGAAGTTTGGAGATAACGGTTTTGTTGTATCCATGGGTCTAATTGTTTGTAATTGGATTAAGTTCTTTCTCAAAATTTGTAGCATGATTGAATCGAGAGAATCAGGTAATTGTGTAAATTTTCCATCTCATCCTTAATTGATAGGGAGCTGAACTTATGGGTGCAACTTGTGGCTCAATGTGATTAATTGTTTGAGCTATGTTTATCTTAATAAAGTTATTATTTTTCTTTTTGAATGGTTGATAGTTGTGTTGAGGTAAAAAAATGGATTTCTCAGTAGGATTCAATGAAGAGGCTTCTTCATACTAACTAATCGCATTTTGATAGTCACAAAGATCCATACACAAGTGTGTAAAGGATGGATGTCTTATAAATAAGATCTTATATCTAATGTCAAGTTGAAAATTCTCAATGAATACTCTTTGAACATATGCATTAGGAAGAGTAAGATTGATTTGTGAGTATAGTAACTAATATCATCCTATGAAGTATGCCACTTTTCATGTTCTCCCTATTTGCACCTCACTAAATCAGTTAAAGTAATTTTTGGACCTATATTTTCTTCGAAATGTTGTAGGAATGCATCAACAAGTTCATTGAATGAATCAATCAAATTATTCAGTAATGAGCAAAACTATTCCAAGGTTGTGTCTTTCAGTGACCTAGGAAAGAGTTTAGCTACGAGCTTGTCTTCAAAGATGAAATCACTACACAGTGTCATATAAGCTGATGTATGACTATTTGGAACTCCTTTACCATTATACTTCTCAAACCTAGGAATTTCTTTATTTAGCATCATGGTTGTTTTCAAAATTTAAAGTGACAAAGGGCCCCTTTTGACATATTGTGATGGTTTTCCATCTTGAGCTTGGTTCAATATTGAGATTTTTTTATTGAGTGAGGTTATATTTTGTAAAAGTTGATTGATGACTTATTCATTGCTTGACATGTTTTAGGAATGTGGTGAATATGGTTGGATTATGTAAGTTCTTGGTGGACTACTATGTTGAAAGTTTATTAGTAGTGATCAAGATATCATATGTGATTTCATGAAGCTATAAGGATGCCCATTGTAAATCCCCAAGCTTTGATTCCCAATATAAATCATTAGGCTTGGATTTATGCTATTGATTTTTTGTATCATTGAGGCTACAGATGATAATGTGTATGTATGAATAGAGGGTATAGTTGTAGGGAGAGATATTTGGCTACCTCCTTGGCTTTGAGCCAAAGCTTCAGTGCAAATAGCCATCATAGGAATATTTGTATCCACGATATGGGCTAGGCTATGAAAAACCTCTAATCCCTAGGAATCATTGATTAGTTTCCTTAAGTTGTCATATCTTTGGATGGTGTGTTGTTTAGAAATAGTTTAATGGTGTTTTGTTAAGGTGCATTGAAACTAATCAAATTGATAACATTTTACAAGAATTTCATGATGGGGAAGCAGGAGGGAATTTTACTCCAAGGAAAAAGCACCAAACAATAATGAGGGTAGATTATTATTGGCCTAGCTTATTCAAATATTTTCATGCATGGGTAATAAAATTTAGGAAATGTGCACTTTTCATAGATAAAAAAAAATATTGCAGCCTTACCTTTGCAACCATTTCAAGTAGAACAACCATCATGAAATGGGGTTTGGATTTCATATGATTCATTAGCCCACCTTCAAGTGTAGGCCATAAATGGGTGTTAATAGCCACTAATTATTTCACGATGTGGAAAAAATCATAGCACTTAAGCAGGAAAATCAAAGTTCATTCCTAGATTTCTATGAAGACATTGTCACAAGGTTTGGGGTACTTGATACTATATATCAAACAATGTAATTGTTTTTGTTAGAACCAAGGTAAATGAGTGGGAATTTAAACATAAAATTCATTTGAGTGAATCCTCTAATTACTACCCCTAGGGAAATGGAATAGCTGATTCTATCAACAAGAATCTAATCAAAATTATCAAAAGGAAAATAGAGGATAATCAAAGATCATGGCATACCAAATTGAAATCAATTTTATGGGTTGGTAGGATAACCCCCAAGAGGTCAATTGGAAACTCACCATACATTCTTTTTTATGGTAAAGAGATCAACTAGAAAGTTCATTTTATAAGAAGGCATTCCCAAGGAATCTTAAGGAATGAGACATTGTCCTCAAGTCGAATGAACTCAAGAGTAGACCTAGGAGGCATACTAAATTTGACTCCAAGTGGAGTGAGCCTTATATTATTGTTGATTGCAAACATCATAATTCCTTTCAAATGTCTAAGTTGGATATAGAGGATCTTCCTGATACAATAAATATTTCCTAAAACTCTTTACACTTCAAACCTCACACAAATATTTGATGAAATAGAAATAATCAAAACACCAAAAATTAGCATGAGTAATTCTTATTATCTCAACAACACCTACAAATCATTGTGCAATACATACAATGGAAGGGAGATACAATGGTAGACTTGAGGACTGATATTACATGAAAATCAAAGTTAAATTTCTTGTTATAGGCATGATTAACAATCGCAGGTATGCATACAATCTGCATCCCAATTCTTGCAATTTATTCCCTGCACCTGCACACAACTTCTAGAAATTAAAACTTACAATCTCCAATGTCTAAAAAAATGATATACCACTGATTTTTTCCTCCCAAAAAAAAGTCTCCCCTCTTAAAATGCTCCTCCAAGAAGATACTACACACAAATCCTTTCTCCCAAAAATAAAAAACCCAAAGCAAGAAGAATATCCCAAAACAATTAATCAAAACAAAGCCAAAACTCCCAGCAATACCGCCACTTCCAAATCCCACACCCCCTTTTTGGAAAATTAGTTACAAGTAGAAAATGATAGTATTTCCAACTCCCAATGCATGTTCATTTCTCCTCCTACCTAGAAGGCCACCACTAGCCGACATCATCATACATCAACTCTCCAATTTGAATTGCCACTTCAAATTTTCAGCTCCACTAAATTACCTGGGCATCCAAATCATGCATGTAGCATGATGCTTAATAATTAAAAATTTAAATATTCCTCCACTCCCAAAATCCAATGCCCAACTTACCTTTTTGGCAATTAAATTAAATTATTATTTAATTCAACATGCTTCCCAAGGTGAAATTCAAACAAAATATTTCCAACCCAATTAGTCAAATTTTGGACTCAACAAAATTAAAATCACTCCAAAATATCCATAAAAATAAATTCGCAACAAAATTTGGTCAAAAATAAAAATTTCTAGTTTGCTGGCAACCATATTTACAACATAATTAATCTAATTTTTGAACTCAACAAAATTAAAATCACTCCAAAATATCCATAAAAATGAATTCACAATTTTTTTTTGAAGAAAAACAACTTTTCCAATTCACTAGCAACCATGGATGCACCTACATCATTGCCTATCCCAATCAATGGGATACAACTTAAGCATTGTTATTTAGGTAATGATACACATTCTTGTACATATTAGGATATTATTTTTATGTTGAATAAGTGTTGATGCACAAGTAGTTATGTGTTGTTTTAAGTCATCTCTTAGATAGTTTGTTGTTTGTTTTCCTTTGATTTGTTGACTATTGAAGAGGTTTTAACAATTTTTAGTCAAGTCTTGGGTCTTCTTTTTTAGTATTCTTTAGGATTTATATGACTCCTTTCCCAACGGATAGTCCAAGGCTACTAGTCTTAAATGCTTAGTAGGAAAGCATCCCTCATAGGTTTCCAGAAATTTTAATATTTTTCTTAACCATGGCTAAATATTTACTATGAAAGTCTTGGAAAGTTTTACAAGTTCATCATGTTATTTCCTAAGTCTTTAGGAAGTGTTAAGTAAATTATAGTTTTAAGGCATGATTCATAAAATCATAATTCTTTAGGAGTCATAGGCACCAAAGTTGAAAGAAAAACTAAAAAGGAAATTTTGATTTCATTAAGTCTTTCATGTTGAGACTCCACATTGAGTCTTATTTTTAGAGTTTTATGGAATGTTGCATGAGGGGAGTTTAGGGTTTTCTAGTTGTTTATTTTGAACAAGTATCCATGTTTTTCATGGAAGAAGCACCTGGTTGCTCTAGTTTTTCCCATGTTGCAAGATATGGAGGGAGATTTACCATGTAGCAGAGATAATGAAGGAGAAGTGGCATGTAGCTTAGCATTGGAGAAGTTTTAGGAGTCCATTTGCACTTTACCTAAGTTGTAGGGCATGTTGTAGAGATAAGAATACTTGGTATGATGCATAAAAGATGGATTTTTTCAAGAGTTCATTTACTTCATTTATGTTGTAGGTCTATGTATTTTCTTTCAGAACTCACCAACTATGCCCCTATGGCTTGAGATTTATATGTTCCACTGGTTGTCTTATGAGTGAGAGACCTTATAGATTCTATTCAAGGATCATTACAATGGTTAATGCCTTATAAATTCCAAGAAATTTGTACAAATATTTTCTAATGTAATAATGAGTTTTCAAGACCATGCTAATGGATAGTCCTTCAAGTCATTAGTCACTTGAAAAAATATTAGTGAAGTGTGTTGATAAAATGTTATCGTGAATTCATAAATATCATAGTATTTAACATTATGACATTTTCACTAGATCAATGACCAAGTTACATGTTTCAAAACCTTAGTTATCACTATCATAGCATATGTAATATAAGAAAAAATAAGTCATGTAACTATCATAGATTCTTTAAGGACATAGAAATTGCATTAAAGGGTTACATGATAATAACACGTTCAAGTTTGTCTAGAAAATGAGTTATTAATGAAAGTAATATTTACCAAGTGAAAGGAGAGAAGAGTTTCAATAAGGGTTTCAAAACTACCAAAAAGAACTTGCAACCATGATAGTCATATAGGAATATAATCATGCATGTGAGAATCCTTACACACCTATGGCTAACATTTTTATCCAAGAAGAAGAATTATGATAAAGTGTTCAAAGAGTAAAAAAAATACACATTGAAAGGATAGCAAAAATAAAATTTGAATGCATGGTACATCTAATGATGGATGTGATGGGATTATTTTATGAGGTTTTGAAAGAAACCAAAAAAGGTTTATATTGAGTATTGTTGATCACGATGTTAGTCGCAACAATAATACAGATAAAATCTTCATAGGAAAACCGTAAAGAACCTATCTTTACTTGAAAGACTGAACCGGGGCAACCTAAAATTCTAAGGAAAGGGGAAAGGTTGACTTAGCTTAATCCCAAGGCTCTAGTAGTCAGGTCTTGACCATACTAGGTTCGCTTCAGGGTATGATGTGATATTTCTTTTAATCTTGAGGGGTGTATGGGTATTTCCAATTCTTAAAGAATCATAGGTATCAAAATGGAAGATTTTCAATCCAATCATTAAACAATTTCATGAAATCAATAAATTTGCAATAATATTTCATGAATATCAAACAACTTTGCTATCACTTAAGTAGATTTAACTTTAAGAATTCAGCAATTTCATGGAAATGAAATATTTGCAATAATATTTCCATTCATTCATATCTTTTTTGGAACATTTTATGAATTTAACATCTAATCTAAAATAAAGCATCAAAAATAATTGAAAAATAAAACTGCTCCCGAGTATTCTCCATGCATGCCCCAAGATTCAATCAAATCAAAGAAAACTGCTCTATACTTCATCAGATTTCTTCACAGGTGGGCATAGAACGGTGCAATATTTTAAATAAGAGGGGTTTAGTTTGGACACCAAGTAGGTTCTATATACACCCTTAAATGACACAACATACAGTCTTGTCCAACGGAATAAACAAACTAGCTACAAAAGATTCATGAGATTGGTAGCTTTCAAATTGGCTCTAATATTGATCAAGTTCTATGTGCATACAAGTTTTTAATCTAGAATGATTCAGAAAACAGGAAAAAAGAATAAAACTCAAAGAAGTTTTGGCTCTTTCGACATCCATAAATTATGAACTTAAAATAAAAGTAAATCATTAAATGGTCTTTTATATCCAATATCCAATTATTCATTGCCTTGTATTGGAATCTGGGCTTGATAACTCTTCTTTACCTTTCTTCGACTGGTACTCCTAGAAGGAAACCAACACTTGATGCATCCGTCCTTTTGAAATTCCTTGAACTACCTTCTAGCTATATTTGAGCTTGGCATAATTTTATGATATTTGGATGATATTTGCATTCTCTGCATCTTCTCTATTTCATACTTAACCATGGTTTTTTTGCATTGTATAATTGACTTCCCTATTTAACAACTGAATAGGGTCTTTATTTACCTTTTCAATTCATTCCTTGAAATCTTTCACTTCCTTGCCATCCTATCCTATTGTCCATGGATCACAATCTTGTCATGTTAGTGTTTCGATGAAGCTCTGATCTCTGTTAATCAATTTATTGTATTTCTCAGTGACTTCTTCAAATCCTTCCACTTATTGCATTAGGGTGTCACCTTCCCAATTCATTTGTTTCTTCCATTTGACACATACCAGAACTTCTTGTTCCATGATTATCTTTTCTCTTATCAATTCTCAGGCATCTATCTAAATGAGAGCTTTTAAACTTCACCTCTCAACATCAATTTTCTCATGGTGAAAATTGCATTCTCCTTCTAATCTATTATATTTATGACACCAATGGTATGCCTCCTTGTATTTCCAAATTGCATCTATGATCAATTATTCTCCTTGTTTTACCAGGTGCTCCATCCATTCTTCAAACACATTTTATGGTGAAGTGTTGTTATAGCATTCACCTGCTCCTGTGACATGAGCACTGGATTTTGAGGAAACTCGATATGTGATTGGACAGATTGGATTAATGATATTGTAAAATTTTCCAAACAGTCAATCTGCTCTTTCATCTCTCTTTTCTTTTGTTTACTTTTCTACACCCTAGCAATAGTTGTTTCCAAATTTGTCTTCATTTCTTCTAATTCTTATGTCTAGAATGAATGTCCAACATTGATACTGGTTACTCTATACTCCTTAGGTTTTATTTCATGTCTATTTTTATCTACTACCAGAGCAGCTATATGGAGTGTTTTTCCTCCATCTGCATTTTTCTGCATGACATATTTTGTTTTCACTATTCGCCTAGGTTTAGGAGTATCCACTTCCTACATTAAGCTCTTGAGATCCAGAGGTACTAATTCCACTTCCAATGGGGAAGTTAATCTTCATTACTTTCTACCTCTATAACATTTCTTCATTCTTGGTTTTCAGTACCTTCAAGAACTTCTCCTCTTATATTCTCAACCTCGCCTATCACATTCTCAGGGATGGGAACATTTTCAATATTCACTGGCCTAACTTTTGGATTGCTAGGACTCACCATTGTCTCTATATTTCCAAGACTTATATTATCCTATCCAGCCATGTGTTCAATATCAATCTTCGGGGCTTCACTTTCTTCATATATTTCTATTATATTAGGATTATCCTTATTCATCACCCTTCCATCCACAGCTTATGAAGGCTCTATTTCTTCAACTCCAACCTGGTATTCTCTTCTTTCCTCAAAGATCAGCATGTTTTCAACATATTTTTCAATATCCCCTAGCGGAAGCTGGGAATCAACTGTGTCTTCAATGAAAACATCATCAATGGGGATCTATCCTGCAGTTTCCCTTGTATCCATTTCAACAAGAATTTTATGGTTCCCCACCTCTAGGGTGAGTGTTCCTCTTATAAATTCCTCTTCTTTAGCATTTATAGGAATCAACCCTACATTTGGCATTTCTTCCACCATTGGTTGTACCATAGGCTTATCTTTAGACTTATTTTCCTTTCCTCATTCCCACATAACACCTAATTTCTCCATTTGTTCTTTGATTTGGTCTTCATCTAGCTCATAACTCTCATCTACAACTATAGGAGTCTTTCCCAGTGTCTATCTTAGTCTGGTCATATTAACTAAAGGGGGAGAAGTAAATAATGTTGCAACTCTTTAGGATGTAGACCTTGTCTGTGCATGAGTATTCTCTATCATTCCCACCTCTTCATTAGTCATAGGCTAAGTCTTTGGTTTTACCATGGAAGAAGATGCCACTCTAGGCTTCACTATTATTCGGACCTTACCTGGTCCAATTTCTTCATGTTGACTAGCTAGTTTCAATGAAACTCCTTGGCTTGAAGCATCAGGGCTTTTCTCTTCAATATGCACAGTTGTAGCTACTCTACCCACTTTTCTCTTTTTCTTAGCAGGATCCTCATGCTCAAGCTCATTTTATTCTCTTTGTTTCTTCTTTGTATTGAGTGATTATGTGGGACTTATCCCAACTTTTCTCAAAGATTTACAAAAATCCTCTATCCATCATTGATTCTGCATTAAAACTGGTTCAAAAAATTCCTCAATAGATGTTATTTCTCTACTTTCATAATCTGGATCCAAAATAGGTTCATCATAGACCATGTTTTCATTATAAGTCGAATTCAATACTTCTCCATCATCTTCTTCCAATTGATTTGGATCATCATGGATCTTAAGAATCCATGTTGATTGCAATGACAACCTTTCATATAATCGTTTCCTTAATTTATGTTCATCATCACAATTGAGCCAGTAATCTTCTAAATGATAAACATGCACACTTACTGGCTATCCAATTGGCAATATTCCCACTTGGGTCATAGTTAATTATTTTGAGTGGGAATAAATCCAACTTATACAACCTTAGCTCCTCACACAAATCAACTGATTTAATTGCATTGCATTTGTAGTTCCCCATTACAATAAGAAATTTGAGAGAACTTCTCTTATGTGTCGCATTGTAAAGAGCATGAGATGGCTTCAACTGTCTTACCAATTCTAATAGTAACAATTTATCTGTAGGGTACCCAGGCAACATGAAGGGATATCCTTCAAACCCTTCCACACTAATGTAGGTGAAAGTAGGAAACTGAATGTACCAACCTCCAACCTATTTAATATTTCTTTGTGCTTCCAAAGACAAATTTTTTGCTTTGTCTCCTTCCATTGTTCTTACCAGCTTCATGGAAACACACATAATCGACTCTCCGATAATGCTCCCTATATTCATGAATATAATTTTTGGGTAAATAAGAATATATCATATTGTTTCCCGCTTCTCTGCCCAGGGTACCGAATCTATTCAACCCTTGCTTATTTTCTCTTAAAGCGTAGCAATAGATCACATATAAGGACATATAGAAACATCTTGACTTTGGAAATTCCTTTATTTGATCATGTAACTTGTCGCTGATAAAACCTCCCCAATGCATCTGCACAGGGCCTTCCATTAATATGGCTATGATTACAAACATCCATGATTTAAATTTATTGGCATCTCACAGTCCAGCTATCCTGTTTAGCATAGTTATAGCATCTTGAACATATGGGTTCAACATATACCATAGGATTGGATTTGTTTGTTTTGTAATTTCCCCTTGACACCACTAGGTATTCATAGTTCTTTTTTTTTCTCTTCGACACTTAGGTAGGTTTTAGCCTTCATCTTTACATCTATAGGGTTTATCCGAGGAAATGTGAGAAGCCCAAATGTATATACAATTCCTTTCTCAGAGAGATCTACGTAGATTCTTCCCTCCTTCTCAACAACTCTCTTGTCTATGTTGTAGCAATTTAAACATTCCATAACCAATTCAGGGGCCTCCATTGCTAGCGGAAACCCTCCTACTAAATGTAACCCACTTGCTTATAAACATTCTTTGTACATTGAGAGGCATTTTCTTGCTAGGTCCATGTGATGAATTTGACATCAGAGAACCATCCTAAATGAGTATCTTTAGCTATCTTGTCAATTGGTATAGCTTGTGAAGCGCAATATTTAAATTTATTTTATGGCCTTGCTTCAAAAGTACTCATTTTCACCGACGTGTTCTGCATTTTTTAAATATGTGCCCTATGTATGAGTTAGGGTTAAATTTAACCAGTTATCTTTAACAATTCATAAAAACTTTCAATTCACCATTTGGTTAAATTTGCATCAACATTTTAGTTATTAAGGGAAATACCATTATCTCAAGATTTTCATGCATAAAATGATTGACAAAATTTATGTTATTCAAGACATACCTGGTTTTGCTAATGATAACAATATTTTTTAGAATGCAACTTTGAAACCCTCAGTAGCTATGTTCTTGGTTTCTTAAGATTTACCTTTCCTTGTGCGCCATAATATTAGTTTCGTTCATTCAATGTCCTTTGCAAATTTGCAGTATGGCGTGAGGTAGATTGTTATAAAAATAAACTACATGATTGAGGTGGTTCCAAGTATGGGTGCATAGTTTTCCACCTTCATTAATTACCTATTACAATGCATTAATTTATCAAATAAAGGTGCAATCATGGAAGATTAGGGTTCAAAACATGAACACCTTGGTTTCTACATAGGCCCACCACTAGAGAAGAAGACGATGTGGAAAGCTTACATAGCACTCTTGTGTCACTTTTATGTTTTAAAAGGAAAAGGCCATTTGGATGTGTGTTCATTGACGATCACCAAGATTGAAAACCTCTAGTACCAAACTTTGGAAAGATTACGGGGAAATAGGAAACTTACTTCCAAGCTTATGAAAATAGGGAGCAAAGAGAAGAACCAAGAACCAGGTTCAAGCAAGATCAAAAGTGGTTCAAACATTTTGTAACATAACCTTTAGTTTATGACCTCTAGCTAAAGAGAAAGAAAAGCAACCATCGGGCTAGCCGATGAAGAAAAGAATGTGGACACCAGGATGGTTCATCTAGGTGACAACTTATCGGGCAAAAACTAGGACCAATCAAAGATACAACATTTTTAACACAACTGTAGTAACTCTGAGACTTCGGATCTGGAAAATTAATAGAACTTCATAAAAAATATCGAGACATTGAATCCGTGAAATAACAAGAACTTAAGCAAAGAACAAGGAGATTGAAATGAGACTTGCATTTTACAAATCCCCCCAAAATGGCACACCAAAGCGAGCAAAAGCAAAGGAAATAAAAGAGGTAGCAAAGATAAAAGGGAGTCCATATTTTTCCAAGGAGAAAAATGGGGCATGTTGTGAGACCACACAACAAGTATGACCTATAGGAGGATATTCAAGGTGATTATTGAAATAAGACATGATGAAAAGGCTATCAAACTTTCTCATCAACAAAATATAGTATGTCAGGTTGTGTTGATGGATTGTTGAAGTATAATAATCCATTGACTTTGTAGAAACCATTTCCAAGGGAAAAGGAATTGACTATCATTTTTATGGAGTGGGTGGATAATTTTTCCCACATGATTATTCTAAAGAGGTTATGGATCTTATTATAAAGGAATTTGAATCTTGTAAAAGAGTAAGGTTGATTTCAAGAGAAGGAAAATGACAGTGTATGAATGAATCTCTTATGCATGGCTAGTAACCACAATCATAACACACATGTCACCAAAACAAATAGGGTAGTCAAGATGACCTACAGTTTCCCAAACATGGTGATAGTCACATGAGAAGTATGATAGTCAATAAGGCACAATTATGATAAATATAATTTTGATGATAGTGAATAGAAATTGAAAGGAGTATTAATTTTTCCAAAGTTCTATGAGGTGGGATAAAAATGTCTTCAATTTGAGTTGGCATAAATAATAATTCATAAAAAATAGTCATCTATTGGTAACTTACATGGCTACAAGATATCTTAAGGTAGAGTTTAAATATTGATTATGAATGGAAAATATGAAAGAAGCATTTGTCTATAGGGTATGGGGTATAAGTGGTTATCATGAAAGGGGTATTTTCTATGTATAACAATCCACAAGAGCAGTGACATGCATGATATGATTGTCCAAGTCTCTCATATTTTTATGACAGTGATAGAAAATCTTAAGTTTTTTCATAATGTGAAGAAGTAAATGTAAAGAGAATATTAATCATGACATGAAAATATGACAAAAAAATATGTTAATAAATACATGAACAAGAAGTCTCAATCCAATCTGGTTAATAAATACAAGTAGACTTATCCCATGGTGGTTCTCCTCAAATTGGTGATAGTGATAGACTTGTGGACTATTAAAGCAATGGAATGAGATAGATGCAGTCATCACAAAGGCTAAGATAAACATAATAGTGATAGAAAAGTGAAGAGGGTTCATTCTATAATAGTGGTATCAAATTGGTACAGAATTCACTAAGACATGGGTATATATGAAGATACAAAATAGTGGAGAAAATGGATAGCCAAACAAGGCAGTTTGCATGTATAAAGGTAGAGATTGGTGAGCGATAGTGTTCTACAAAAAGGAATCCTAATGACTTGTGATAATGTTACAAAGATAGTTAATGCATAGTCTAGTCTCTTTTATGCCTAATCTTTTGTGATAAAATAAGTTGACGAGAAGTATAATGGTCAAAACGGTGAAAACATTTTGGATGCCCACACGCAAAAGAGGATAGTGGAAATGACCTAGTTTTTGGTGATCACATGATAGTCCACATACCCATATATAAGATGGATAATGTATGATAATTTATGAAGATCATAATAGGAAATTTTAGTTCAAAATACAATACACAATATTGAAAGGGAAAAATGATTATGATTAGGTATTATGACAATGCCCTAATGATAGTACATTCATGACAAGGAAAGGTAGACTATAGCAAGTAGTTAAAAGGTGAAGTTACAAGAAATATAGGTTTGGAAAAGTGAAACACATGATAGTTCATATGATAGTAGTCATCAACATGTCCTGAGATGCCAAATCTTAATGACAATCCTAACATGAAAATAAAATAATGAAATGATAGTCTAGAAGGAAGTAAATAGCAAGATGATTTTTGAAAGGGTAGTTCATGAGTAGCAGTAAGAGGTTTATCCATGGAAATGATGTCTAGAGAAAATAAGAGAGAGGGGTCCATGAATAGGATAAAAACATCTATCGAGAAGGTAGCGTATAATATGTTTTGATAGTGGAGAGTTGAAAATCATGAAGTATCACACCAAACTTCAAGGGATGGTGACCTATCAATGAAGACATGTGTGCTTATGATAATTGAAATATTATTTGACAAGTCTTCAAGGATTTGAAGAAAATATAGAGGAATTTTGATTTCATGTCCCATTTCCAAGAACCTTTATGAAAAAATATATATGTTATGTAGTTTATAGTTTATGTTATTAGTTTATACAACTCTTAGTTGTGAAAATTATTTGATTTCCTCCTACAACTATCGAAAACTCCAACTTTCATATGAAAAATTGATGAATAAATATGTCAAAATATAAGCTATGCATAGTATATCTTTTTTATTGAATAAATTTTATATTTCAATACAAAATACATGTCAAAACATTTGGTGTATCACCTCCCATTAGGATTTAAAGTTTTTTTTATGTTATTTTTCTACCCATTTCGTTGATAAATAGTAGTAGGATAGATTATTTTAGGGTAAATAGTAAAGAAACCAAACCTCTCTAGAGATTCACTCCAATCTGCAAGCAACCCATGGCCTTGGAGTGTTTCCATGGTATCAACTAAAGATAGAATATTTTACTCTCTCAAGGGTGCATTCAACATTTAATAACAAGGTCTTTGAAAAAAAATATTTTCACAATGAAGACTCTCTATATATAGAAGTCATGCCTTGATGGGATTATTCCATGTATATAATAGAGGTATTTAGATACATTAGTGATCTCATACATTAGCTCATCGAGTTCAAGAGGTTTCACAAAGGCATTTAAAATCTTGAATTCATAAGATATCACATACCTGAGATGCCTTGGATAGTTATAGATATCTCCCAATTTTCCAAAAGGCTCGAAAAAGCTCTAAAAATACTTGAGGTATTTAAAAATTCATCCATAATATTCTACTTCTTCTATGGTTAATTTCAGAGTTTAACACATGTAGAACTTGCATTCCTAAGGATGTTCAAACAATTAAGATATATATATAAGCTCTAAAACTTCTCCCTCTTCCTAAAATTTTCCATGCATATTTTCCTTCTTCTTTCAATGTTTCATGCATAGAAACAATATGTCATCTTTATGCCTTCATATCTCGACATGTCAACAAGAATAAAATATAACCTCAAAAGACTCATAAACCTAAATCACTAACTCAACCTTAACTAAAACCTAACAAAATTTGTTTTTTTTTTTAAAGACTCCCTCCAAATGATGTACATGAGCTTTAGAAAAAAATATTTTGATGGTTCAAAATTAAAAAGTGTGAAAAACTATCAAACCCTTTTAAAAGACCCTTATGAGACTATTTCATTCTAGAAGACTAAAATAAGTCAACAATGCTTGTAGAGCTTATGGTGGCATTATTACTCTCTAGAATCCTAGGATCATTAATGGTACACTCTTATTGGTTGATCCTAATCATATTTCCATCCTATTCCATCATTAGAAGTAGAATACTTCATATATTATATCTAGCTTATATGTGCTTAATGTAAGGACTTCTAGAAAAAGCTTATGGACTTAAATTTTGGCCTTAATTTTTTTAGCCCTCTACTAGTTGGTTGTCATGGGAGATTTAAATTCTCCTCTAAAGTAAAATAATAAAAAAGGAGGTTCCCTTTACACTCTATACAACAAGGAATACTGGGTGGAATTCATTCATATCAATACTCTTATGGACCTTGATCTAAAAGGAACTTACTTAATTTGGTCCAACCAAAGGCTAGTGTACTCTCTTATTTAGGTTAGGCTTGATAGATCTCTTATAACTTATGACTAGTTAATGACCTTGACTTGTTCCTTGCCTACTCTAACTAGGATTGGACTAGACCACTCACCCATTTTGGTTTATGCAAACAAGCTAGAAAAGAATAAAAATTATGCCTTCAAATTAAAAAATATGGTTGTGACACCTTTTTCTTGTTAGAAATCTAAAATAGATTTAATAACCTAAGGAAATTTTTAAGAGAAAATCAAAGCTACATAAACTAGAAAAGCATAAAGAATACAAATGAGAACTCTGAGAGATTATGCAATGTTAATATGATAGAATGCATTAAGAGCTTCCAAGATTTCTTGATGCAAATGGATGCAAGAGTATGTAAATACAAGCTAGGTAGTGAGTTTATATAGAAGTTAGGAGAGGAAGTAGGTGGCAAATCCAACCAATAGGAATAAACCACAAAAAATAGAGATGGGCCACCAAAAGTAGAAAGTGGTTCCACCTTTTAAGGAAGGGTACACCACACACTTATCTCCTAGTATTAAACTTACTTTATTATCCTAAGCAAACTTAATTAAGTGTAGGAAAAACCTAGGACTAAGGGAAAATAAATTAACCAACTAGGAAAAAAAAACCTACACCAACACCCCCCCTTAAGCATAGCTTAGGAGGATGTACAAGATAATGGGTCTCGATAAATAAATCCATGTTAGGAACCCATGTACATAGGAAATTCCCCCCAAAGAAGAAGAATCCCCCCACAAATAGAGAGAGAACACCCCCCAAGAATAAAGAGAGAGAAGAAAAGAAGGACTAAGTAGCCCCCTAAAGATATCTAATGGTAGATGCTCAAAACTGGATGGAGAAGATGGTCCATGATCATTGAACAATATTTCTCCCCTTAGGAAGAAAAAAAACCAAAGGTGTATGCACACTATCTCCCAAGTTCTAAAAGTAATATGTAGGAAGAAAGTGCAAGATGAATGAAGTCTCTAGAATCAACTCAGGTATCCCAATGTTGATGTTGAAAGTTGTCACAATCAAGTCAGGCATTCTAGGCCACACTATTAAAGATGACAAATCAAAATCTCCTAGAGATTGATGTAGAGCATAAGCTAAAGAAACAAATATCTCCTCTGAAGAAGTCTTTCCCTAATGATGATTCAAGGTATCCACACCCATTTCAAACTATGATGGATGATCAAGAGGGTCAAAGTGTTCCCTCACAACAACTGAAGAAGAATCATTTTCATCAAAGAGAAGATGAATACCCTCAATAGTGTCTCCTAAATCTGTAATATGTGTCTCCATAAATAAGTGTGAAATACTTTTCAAGAGATCATCCCAAGTTGAATCAGGAAGACTATAGATATCCTGCTACAAGAATTCATTGAAAGCTTTCAAAGAAGCAACAATAGATGCAAGGAAAAAAGAGAGGTCCTCAAAGAGAAGATGTGTGTCCTCAATAGTATCATCTAGATCCAAAATGAGGGACTCTAACAAACAAAAACTATATGTCTGGTAGAAATTGGTCCCAATGAACTAAATCCAGAAGACATAAATGATCTTGTTGCAATGAATCACTAGAGGCTTTCGACGAAGCATCTTTGGAATCTGAATTTGCAACAGGTGATGTTGATGTAATCTCAACTTGAGGATGAGAAGCAAGAGAGGTATCTATGTCATTTGAATGCCCAAGACGTGCATAATACTTAAGCTCCTCTAAAGTATAATCATTATAGGGTATATTATTTGCATCATCAAGTGGAATGAGGCAATCTATAGCAGGATCATCTAGGAATGGAGAAACATGAGGGTCTCCAAAATCTTGGTCCAAACTATGCGGGGACATTCAATGCCCACTAGACAAAAAAGTGTCATAATCAACATGACAACCAATTATTCCTATTACATGATCAATTCTATTACCCTAAACATTCTTCTTATCAGGTGTTTCTAGTTTAGGCATGATTCCATAAAGGTAAGGAAAAAGTTTTAGCCATCTAAGATGGGTTAAAATGCCTTTTTCCAAGACTCATAATTAACCTTATCCAAAACCATCACAAAAGGATGAGTAGAAAAACCCATGATACAATCCTCAAATGATTACAAAATAAACCAAAAAAATAACATTAATACATTCCCACCCTTTTCACTAGTATCAAAGATCACCCCCAAATATTATAAGGTTGGCACTTTATAATTTAGTGTGTTTACAAAGTCTTTTTCAAGATACAATGCTCAATAGGCTAAAAATAGCCAATAAAATTACAAATTTTGATACAAAATGAACCTGAGATAAAATATTGTAAAATTAGCCTTATGGCTATGCAGTTCTCTTCAATACCTTTCCAATGCTTATTTGTTTTCGAAAATCTGGAGCACTGGGGCAAAAGTTATGGAATGTTGAAGAAATTAGCACAAAACAACTTCAAATTGAAATATCTAGTACAAAATGGAAAAAAAAACTCCTCAATACCTCTGTGGATGGAGTGCTCATCTCTAGCTTTCCAACAATATCTTATTGATGAAATCCAACACTCGAAGCAAAAGATATGAATTTTTTTTAAAAGTTGAATTTAGCCTGCAAGAAATGATTTTTTCTAGCAATAAATTTTTTTACTTCTAATTTGATTTTTGAAAAGTCTACTCACTATTTGTAGACAATGATAGTAACCCAAAAATATTTTGATGCTAAGAATAAAACCCAAAAATCTTTTTTTGATCTAGCATCAAAAGATGAAAAAATGATTTTTTTAACCTCCAGCCAGTAGAAAAATGATGTGTGATGCTTTTTGGACTGCAATTTTCTTTAGATCTGCTCAATATGCAAAATCTAAAAGATACCTAGATGAAATTTCAACCCTAGCTACAAAACCCAAAATTGTTTTTTTAACAAATGAGTGGAAGTTGGATTCTAAAGCAAAAATGAAAATGGATTCAATAAAAAATAGCTTGCATCAAACCCCCGTTTGCAACTATGTCAAATGGTCACCAATTTGGATGAAAAAAAGAAGTCAAATCTCACTTTCTTGAGCCTTTTGGATGCATTGGAACAATAAAAAATGCTGCTAGTATAACCAAAAATGCTACAATCACCCAGATCTCACAAAACACATATACAATATGAAGAGGTTATTAGATCTTTGTAAATCCTTTCTAATTATCTAGATTGTTTAAAATGTTAGAGAAGATAAATACGAGAATTCACAAGATCTTTACAAGAAAACTCAATCTCCCAATTAAGAATCTATGAACTTAGATTTTTCAAAACAAAAGCTCTGATACCATGTTAGAAATATGAAATAGATTAAATAACCCAAGGAACTTCTTAAGAGAAAATCAAAGCTACATAAACTAGAAAAGCATAAAGAATTCACATAAGAATTCCAAGAGATTATGCAATTTCAATATGATAGAATGCATTAAGATCTTACAAGATTGTTTGATGTAAATGGATGCAAGAGTATGCAAATACAGGTTAGGTAGTGAGTTTATATAGAAGTTAGGAGAGGAGGTAGATATAAAATCCAACCAATAGGAATAAACCATAAAAATTGGAGGATGCCATCAAAATTGGAAAGTGGTTCCACCCTTTAAAGAACGGGACACCACAAACTTATCTCCTAGTAACACTCACTTTATTATCCTAAGCAAGCTTAATTAAGTGTAGGAAAAACCTAGGACTAAGGGAAAATAAATTAACCCACTAGGAAAATAAAAACCTACACCAATATTTCTCTCCTCTAAAATTATTAAATGGTGGGATGTAGAGGTGGAAGAGTCAAATATTTTTAGGTTGGTCAAAAAATTAGGGAATGTTAAAATAAAATAAATAAAAATGCAATAAGGATTCATTTGGAGATATATTTAAGAAAAAGTTAGAATTTAGAGACCAACTTCGTGTTGTTCAAAGTGAAATCTAGTGTCAGGGGTGGAATGAGGGGCTTATGAAAAAGGAAAAGAAACTTCTTTGTGATATACACTCCCTCATCTCTAAGGAAACTTTTTGGAAATAGATATATATATTGATTTGGCTAAAGGAGGGAGACACAAATTCTAGGTTCTTCCATACATGACAACCTTGAAACATGGTTCCTTAAAAGAAAAAGTGATAATAGTGTTTGATACAAATATGAGAATCAAATTAGGGATTATTATTTTTGTGTACTTATGTAATCTACTTGTAAAAAGTGATTTGCAAGATAGTTCAATTTAGGAAAATGTGTTGAGTCTTGTTCCAAGAATCATAAATGATCTTATGAATTTTGTTTTATTGAAACCCACTTCAAAAGAGGAAGTTAAAGCTATACTTTTCTCTTTTGAAGGAAATAAGGTCTTAGGACCAAAAAAAATCTTGCACTTATTTTTTTAGTCCTTATGGGATGTTATAAGGATGGATGTGTTGAAGGATACCAAGGAATTTTTTAGGTCTAGTAGCCTACTCAAGATACTCAATGCTACATTCCTTGTTCTTATGTAAAAAAAAGTTGGGGCTTCCTCTTTCTTAGAGTTCCAACTTATCAACCTATGCAACTTAGTCCATAAAAACTTCTCTAAGATCATTTCCCTCATATTGTAGGCTTTTATCCCTAAGTTTATTTTTGAACAACAAAGCAGATTCATTCAAGAAAATAAAATCCTAGATTATATCATCTGGGTCCATGAGGTGTTACATCATTTATAGGATAACAAAAATGTGGGGTTTGTGCTTAACTTAAACCTTTTGAAGGCCTATGATATGGTATTTATTGAGAATTATCATATGGCAGTACATTTTTACACCGAAATTCTCAATGGTGGTTAATGAATTCCCATCTAGTTTCTTCAAAGCTTCAAAGGGCTTGAGATAAGGTGACCTTCTTTCAATTTTTATTTTCATCATGATGATGGAAATTATTGAAAGGAAAATTAAAAATTTTGTTGGTTTGGGTCACATAAATTGAATTAAATTTCCCTCTTCTTACCTCCCTTCTCCCACCAAATTTTTTTTGATCACACCATCATATTTGGTGATGCTTATATTTTGGAGGATACTAATTTGAAACAAATTCTATTCAACCATAAGAAGGTCTTAAGCCATAAATAAGCCTTCCCAAGAGTAAAATTTTCTTCCTATGTACTCTAATTGCTAGAAAAATCAGAATTGCTACCATTTTAAAATGTCTAATTGGGGATCTTTCTTCAACACATCTTGGTCTCCCACCATTTTTGGGTGAATGTTCTAAAGACTTTTTAGAGTAATTCTTTTGATATATTCCAATGAAATCTCACTAGTTGTAAAGGAACACTTTTAAGTCAAGTTGGAAAGCCTCATCTAATTAAAGCCACCCTTTCAAACTTACATTTTTACATTATGAGTCTCATGCAACCTTGGTGAAATTTCCAAGAAGATCAATAGAATTCATGATATTTATTGGAGAAGAATGAAATAAAGGAAAATAATATCATTGGTTGTTTAGGAGAGTATGTGTGATCCCAAAAACTCATGGGGGATAGGTCTTAGAAGAATTTAGGATAATGTTGCCCTCAATACTAAGATTAGTGGATATTTTTTAAGGAAGAAAAAGAATGGATTAAAATCATTGTGAAGAAGTATCTTCATGGAATAAAACAATACTTTCTCAACTATTGTGAGCTTCCACAAAGATCTTATTTCTGGAGAAGCATGACTATAAATAAATTTATAATTAACAAGGGAATAAAGTGGAAATTAGGGAAGGGGATAAGGATTAGATTCTAGGAGGATTATTGGATTCTTAACCCCCCCCTTAATAAGGGAAGTTTGGGTGTCTTTGATTGTTAATTTGTGCAAAGGTCTCTTCGGGTTAATGATTGTGGATTATATGGGCATGGATAATGGTGTTAAGTCATGTAATTTTATGATGGAGGCCTTTGATTCTCATTTGGCCCTTATCATCTAGTTGGATTCCTTATTGTAGACCTTTCATATTCACCAATCTAAGGGGGTGATGATTTATTTTGGGATAAGTATAATTTTGGTTTCTTCTTAGTTTACTCATTTTTTCTTGTTTTTTTGGATCAATCCATCCATCCTAGCTGGTCCAAGGTCTAGTTTCCCCCTCTAATTACCAAGGTTATTTTTTTCTTCTAGATGTCTATCCAAAATAAGTTTTTACTTAGGATAAATTTATTTATTAAAAAACCCTTCCCTAATAAATGTTATTATGCAAGGATGATGAAGAGTTAGTTAGTCACCCTTTTTTTCCTTTTTCATTTTTCTTAGGAGGTTAGAGGTTTTCTTATGTGTCTTTTTAATGTTTCTTGGGTGATACCCTCCAATATATTGGTACCTTTGGGAGAAATTAATTTTCACCCTTCATAATCCTTCCCTCCTCCTCTTGCAAAAGCTAGCTATCCATCATCTTGTATGGGGTATCTAGAAGGAGATAAATCATGAAAATTTTAGAGATAGGAAGATTGGTGCTTGCAATATGTTCAATCAAATTAGTTTTGCTATCAAGTAAACCTTATTTGTGTTAGCCGATATGAAATCCTCCCATCCTATGGTTGTGTCTTACATTTCTCAATTTGTGGCTAAGGTTTTGGTCTTATTTATTATATTTCCACACTAATAAATATAATCAAGATCAAAAGATGCAGCATGTTTTAGTTGTGTCCTTCACTGTCATGACTTAAGTTGAATTTTTATGGTACTTGATGAGCCAATTTTTTGGCACATTTAGATCATACTTTTACAAACACTTTTCTACTTTTCATCATGCTAAAACAAATATTTAGTGTTGATTATGGGATAAGACATAAAAAAATTATGCTTAATATAATAAGTATATTATGATAAGTCTTTCCATGATTATTACTTTTAAATGTTTTATTAGTTTGATGAATGCCTTATAACTTTTTGTGATGACAAACCTTTCCTATAGCCTCTACTATTGAACTTCCTTTAGTCATGTCTGGAAAAATGTTTTCTTAAATTAATGCTTAAATGAATGTATAATTGAAGTGATGGATTGTCTTAAAGGTTGAAAGTGTTGAGCTAACTTTCTACCACAGGAATAGTTGTTAAGATATTTTGCAGGTACCACGTTTGAGGAATAAATTCAATTTCCACTTAAAGGCTGAAGACTAATTCAATGAAGACTGGTTCATCAGCAAAGAATAGGGAGGCAGGTTCAAGTCATCCGCCATGCAGGGAGAGTGTTCCAAAAATATAGCCCAGGCATCTTGATGGCGCATGAATCTAGGATGGTGGGACTTTAAGACTTCAAAACTGATTTGACTCAGTTCTTCCGCTTTTATCCACCTCTTCACTTAGTTAGTTATGATGTAATAAAGACTTCCCATTTTATGAGGGAAGGGTTGGTTAGTCGTTAGATTCAGTTTTCAATAAATAGCCCATTCTCCTTTAGAGAAAGGGCTAGAAGATTGTTGTTGTAATACATTTCAGTTTTCAGAAATACAGTTGAAAATTATGAGCTATGTACTTGTTTATTTTGAATCTATAAAGTATTTATGAAGTTTACAGCCTAATTTGTTGTTTACCTTTGGCACTACCTAAGGGGGCCCACTTAGAGAGTTGTTCATCTTTTCATTCTGCAAGTTAGAATAGCTACACTTCCTTTCATAGAGGTTAATGTGACTGTTCCTACAGCTGGCAGAAACATAGAGCTATCAACTGTTCCTGCAGCCACTAGATGTAGAATAGTTTATCTCTCAGTTTTCATTTCCAAGCAAGTTTATCCAGTAAAGTTGTTTCCAGTAATTCAAATTCCAGTATAAGCATCTTTAGGAAGTTATGCACGTCTGAGAAAGGTAATTAGTGCATATATTGTGCTTACCCATTTCAAGTTTATGTCCCTGGGTTGATGATTAAATGAGGTTCTTTAGTAGGTTATGACTGCCAGTTGTGATGTTCAATCCCTGAGTAAAGGAATTCATGTTCCTAGTTATTAAGCTAATTAAAGGACACTACATTTTTGGCCCCATTATCGGGGATGGTGTCAAACTAAAGACCTATTGCAGGCATGCTAGTAGAGAGTTAAATTTCATTCCTAGTATTTAGTTTAGAATTCTGCATTCCAACATTTTCCATAGTTTAGATTTAGTTTTTATTGTATGCTTAGAAGAAGAGACCAATTTGGAAGATTCCTTCCTAGAAGAATAGATATTGAAGAGATTGAATTAGACCTCTTCCATGAAGACCCATATTTGGATGCTACCCAAGACTTAGTTACCTCATCCTCTTCCTCTGAAGTCAGTTTAAACCTATTTGATGAGCCTGACAACCTTGATCCACTCGCCGAACAATTGAATAATCTGTACACTTCCAATAACCAGGACCCCCATAATAACCCACTTGCCCTCGTTGTCTATCAACCAGGAGCTAACCCAAGACCACCACCAAGGATGGCAAGGCCTACTTTTCCATTCCCACTCCCTGAACTACATGACAATAATAACCTCAAGAATATCCTTGCCTCATTGCTTCCAAAATTCTATGGACTTATTACAGAAGACCCTCATACCTTCTTGTTTGAGTTTGACATCTTATGTAGGAGTTATGATTACACTATTGAAGCACATAAGATGAAATTGCTTCCCTCTACCTTAAAGGAGTCAGCCTTAAGATGGTTTATGGGATTAGGAGGCAATGCAACTCCCACTTGGGATGAGTTGAAGGAGTTGTTCTTGGGAAAGTATAAAGAATATTGTAGTGGGAATGATATGAGAGGAGATGACATCTTCAAGATGTCACAGAAGGAGGATGAAACCTTGGAGGACTATGTGTCCAGGTTTTTGTTCAGTGTGCAGAAAAACACTCAGCACTAGTTAAATGAGAAATCTAAAAAACTTCACTTCCTAAGAGGAGTCAATGATACTTGCATGGAAGCACTTGACCTCATAGATGGAGGAGATATCACCCAAAGTGATTGGGATGAAATTAAGAAGATCTGTCTCAATTACTCTAGAGCAAATGTGAAGAAAGGAAGGGGGTTCAGACCCTCTATTGCAAAAGGAAATGGCTCTGGAGTGTCCAAGGGGGATATTTCTAATCTCTTGTCCGACTTCAAGCAAGATATCATCAACGATATAGCTACTCAATTGGACACTATGCAAGCTCGAAGGAAGAAAGAGGAAGTTGAGGCAATGCTAGCCGAATACTGCCCTCACTGCAGACAAAGAAAGAAGGATTGCAGATGCAAAGCAGTGGCCAATCTAGAGGTGCAACATCTTCCCACTGACCTCAAAACCATAGAAGGAGAGGAAGAAGTGTTCTTTTTTGCCCAACGCAGGCCATGGGCCCCAAGACAAGGTATGCCTCAGGACCCTTTGCAAAATTTTGGTTCATATAGTAATCGGTGGCAAAACCAGTACCCTCCAAACTATGGGCCATACTCCCAACCTCAATGGAATAATCCTTGGCCAAATGCTTAGCAAAACCATTGGCAACCTCCTCAAGGGAATTGGCAGTCACCATAGCAAAGTCAGTGGCAGCCTTCCGCAAGGGAATTGGCATCAGTCTAACTAATGGAGGGGAGGCCAGCAATGGTCAAATCCACCCACTAGTTTCATGCAGCAACCCCAGCAGTAGTCAATTATGCCACCTCCTGCAGCCAATCAAAACCAAAATTCTAAGCCAACCCAACTGCCTGCTCAAGCAACACCTAATCCAAATAATCAACCCCAATAGTAGCAACAAGTTTATTTTATTGATCCTAATTATCAGCCTGCCTATGCTCTTAACCTGAATAATATCAACTTATGTTTAGGAACAGTGTTACCCACACCATCTCCTCCCATAATTTCAGAATTGCCATCTAAGGAGAATGAGCAAGAAGATACCAATGACCTAGCTCAACCCACTGAGCCAATGCAGAATCCATCATTACCTAAGGTATCCAATAAACCCTCACGTCCTTTCCCACAAAGGTTAGAAGGTGAAGTTGTGAAAAAGCAAGAAGAGCCTACCTTTGACATCCTTGATCAACTAAAGCACATATGTGTGAAAATTGCCTTGTTCCAAGCAATCAAAGAAGTACCTATCTATAGAAAAGCTATCAAGGAGGCATGTTTGAAGAAACTGGGGAGGAAAAAGAAAGACCCTCAAACTGTTCATGTTTTAGGTCAACTCTCTGACTTAATGCTAGCGAAACTTACCATCCCAAAATATTCAGACCCTAGTAGTCTTGTTATGGAGATCAATATTAATGGGGTGCAAATTAAGAATGTTTTAGTAGATCTGGGTGTAGCTAGATCAATGTCATGACCAAGGACCTTGTGGTAAAACTTAGTATTTCAGACCTAAGGGCTACACCTACAATACTCTAGCTCATTGATAGCTCAACTATAAAACCTGATGGGGTAGTAGAAGACCTGGTAGTCACCTTGGATTCTTGGGAGTATCCTGTTGACTTTATGATTTTGTCTCCAAAAGCATCATTAGGAGGATATTCTATTATACTAGGAAGGCCTTGGCTAGCCACTGCCGATGCTTACATTGGATGTAGGTCGGGTAACATGACAATTTATGATGGGTATAGCACAAAGAAGCTTACCCTTTGTTCTCCAGTCCAACCTCAACTGGAGTCTGGATAGGCTGTTTGGCCAGATTTGGGAGAAGATGACAAAGTGAACTTTGTGGCCGATTTAATGATGATTACGATAGATCCTTTCATTGCACAACAAGTAGAGGAAGAGATATTGACTAATGTCCTACTGAATAATTATGGTATTGAATACCCTCTTTGTGAAAAAAATCCATGCTCCTTGTAGACCATTCTTCCTTCGCCCACCTCAGCTCATTATCTTGCAGCAATTGACTGCTTGCACACCTTATTGCCCCACGAGGTAGAAATGCCTTTCCTACCTGAAGTGTCTATGGTTGAATTAACCTCACAGGTGGAGGTAGCCGCCGGAAAAACATTGAATATCAACAATAACCTTACTAGTGAGCAACAAGAATCTATTGTCAAAATGCTTACTAGTCATAAGTCAACTTTTTCTTGGGAATATAGTGATATGAAGGGCTTAGACCCAAAACTATGTACACACTGCATATTCATCAATAGTGAGTTCAGACCTGACAGACAACACCAAAGAAGAATCAATCCAGCCTTGAGAGAAATTGTTAAAGAAGAGTTGCAAAAGATGTTGAATGTTGGCTTTATCTACCCAATCTCAGATAGCCAATGGGTCTCCCCACTAGTTATCATTCCTAAGAAAGGAGGAAAATGGAGAGTGTGTGTGGACTACAAAGAGTTCAACTCGGCCACAAAGAAAGATTACTTTCCTCTTCCCTTCATTGATTAAGTTCTAGATAATTTATTTGGGAAAAAGTACTTCTCATTCTTAGATGGTTTCAGTGGATACAATCAAATCAAGATTGCTCCAGAGGACCAAGAAAAGACTACTTTTACATGCCCTTGGGGAATGTTTTCCTACTCAGTCTTGCCTTTTGGACTCTATAATGCACCTACAACCTTCCAAAGAGTTGTTATTAGTATTTTCTCAGATATCTCTTATGACTGTATGGAAATGTACATGGATGAATTTAGTGTGTATGGTGCAACATTTGAGGAAGCTCAGGACAACTTGAAAAAGGTATTACAGAGATGTGAAGATCATAACCTGTCACTAAATAGTCAGAAGTGCTTCATGATGATGCAAGAGGGAATAGTGCTTGGTC
>CM021107.1:270220817-270307041 GCA_007115665.2 Sequoiadendron giganteum
TTCCTGAAGCTCAGAAAATTTGATGTAGGCATTGCAGAGGAGTTCACAAGGACATTTCAAGAAGGGGAAGCAAAATTTAGAGGTATAACGGTGAATGCATTAGTTGACAGAATTGCAGAGATAACAAGATTACCTCAAGTCGGTGAGCCATTCCTAGGGGAAGGGATGCACGAAGTGCTAGGGCAGAGTTTACTCGACCGAATGACCCTCCTTTACAGGTAGACAAGCAAGGTGCACAAAGGATGACTCTGTCGCAGGATTGGGTGTCACGGGCAGGATATATAATCAAATACATAACCTGTGAAGGTTGGTTTTCAGTCTTGCATTCTCATCACTTTAAACTTTTATCTCATTTATGCCATGGCTTGTTGATGAATATTCTCGACTTCCTTTACAATTTGCTATCTAATAGTGATGTTGAATTTAAAAAGGGTAGGGTTAACTCTATTTTCCACCATTGCCTTATTAAATTACTTGTTGAAAAATTCATTAAAGATTTATCAGGAATGACCTGGAAGGAATTCATTGTCAATTTTAACCCTAGGATTCAAAATTTTGGACCTAGAGGGCAACCTCTTACCTTCAAGCAACAAACCTCCCAGTCCATAGGTTAGTCCTCTATTGCCGCATCCCCTATTTGGGAATCATCTGATTCATAGGATGGCATTCCTCTTTCTAAAAAAGTTTCCAAGCAACCAGCACAAACCCCTGTCATGAACCCTGAGCCTTCTTCCAAGGATAACAAAGGAAAGTCGCCCATTGTGGCAACTTCTAAACCTATAAAAAGAAAACAAAGGGAAAACCTCTCTATTCTTGCGGCAAAAACCTCAAAGAAGCATAAGACAATTCCTACTTCTATAAGAAGGAGCTCTAGACTCCAGAACCAGGTAGATCGCCAATCACTTGATGCTACTCCAGCCGCACCACCAACCTTTGACCCTTCCAGTCCTCTTCTACAAAAGGAGGAACCTGTTGTTGAGGAGACTGTGAGTACACCTGAAGGAGCTAGCCTGGATGAATTGGCTGCCATTGCAGAGCACATACAAGAAGGTATGGTAGAAAAATTGCAGGAAGAACAGGAAGGTTGGCAACAAAATGATAATTTAGGATAGGAAAACTTTGAACAATCAAATAATATAGAGATAATTGGAGAAGAAGAACAAGGAAAAGTGGATGTAATTGAAGAAATATAGGGGCCACCTATAGTAAGTTATAATCATAGGCCTTCTCTCCATGTCATGAACTTTGCTGCAGGAATGGCATGTTTTGAAGAACTCCAGCATCAACAGACTACTTCTTCGCTTGAAATTGAGAGATTACAAAGGATAATCCAGAACAAGAATCTGGAAATTGCTAACTTAACTGACACTCTCAACTAGGTAGTAGAGCTTGTTCTATGGCTGATGCAATGCTGAGCACCTTCACCTATCTATGCAATGTACCTCAAGGAGCTATATTTGAACTTCCAACTTATTAGAATCTGGAAAGGTAAAAATCCTTCATTAGATACCTCGGAAGAATTTTATGAGGCATATAGAGATTCACCTCTGCACATCAGGAACCTCCTATGTGAATTTTATTTGCACAATTTAGCTATACCCCATGATAAAGAATGGAACCCTTTATGCTATATTGGTGATATTTACATTAGCGCTCTGATCTCTTGGATCACAAATGAGATAAGCAGAGGAGAGCAATTTGATAGCCACAAGCATGATGAGGTGAATATGCCATTATCTATGAGGAATGAATCAAGGAATGGATGGGTATCTACTTTGATTGGAAGAAACTATGGAGAGATGAAAGAGCTAGGCCACTGATTGAGCCTTTGAGACAAGAAGTATTATCTCAGTATTCCTAGATTATAAACAATGATCTTAGTGTTGCAAACCTGCACATTCAAACAAGATGGGAACATCTTTCATTTCAATTAAAAAGGGAAGAACCACACACTCCCAACACCTTGTATGCAACAACCAAAAGAGCAAAAAGATACATGAGGAATGCTAGGACAAAAAGGGAGAATTGGTTGCCCTTGGTTATGCAACCACCTATTCTCCTATGGCCATTACTAGCTATACAGGGGAACAACAACATGTATAACATCAGTTCCGAGGATAAAAAATGGCAGAGGCTGGAGGCAATGCGAGCTCACTTCTAGAGTTTCCAACATGGGGAGTGTGGGCAGCAATAGAATGCTGATTTGAGAGAATTTTCCAGAAGAAGAAATGCTAGACTTGTTGAAGGGCCCAACAAGTAGATGGTTGAGGGGAATGATGAGCCAAGTTTTTGGCACATTTAGATCATACTTTTACAAACATTTTTCTACTTTTCATTGTGCTAAAACAAACATTTAGTGTTGATTATGGGATAAGACATAAAAATATTATGCTAAGTCTTTCCATGATTATTAATTTTAAATGTTTTATTAGTTTGATGAATGCCTTATAACTTTGTGTGATGACAAACCTTTCCTGTAGCCTCTGTTGTTGAACTTCCTGCAGCCATGTTTGGAAAAATGTTTGCTTAGATTAATGCTTAAATGAATGTATAAATGAAGTGATGGATCGTCTTAAAGGTTGAAAGTGTTGAGATAACTTTCTGCCATAGGAATAGCTGTTAAGATATTTTGCAGGTACCACATTTGAGGAATAAATTCAATTTCCACTTAAAGGCTGAAGACTAATTCAATGAAGACTGGTTCATCAGCAAAGAATAGGGAGGCAACTTCAAGTCATCCGCTATGCAGGGAGAGTGTTCCAAAAATCTAGCCCAGGCATCTTGATGGTGCATGAATCTAGGATGGTGGTACTTTAAGACTTCAAAACTGATTTGACTCAGTTCCTCCATTTTCATCCACCTCTTCACTTAGTTAGTTATGACGTAATAAAGACTTCCCATTTTATGAGGGAAGGGTTGGTTAGTCGTTATATTCAATTTTCAATAAATAGCCCATTCTCCTTTAGAGAAAGGGTTGGAAGATTGTTGTTGTAATACATTTCAGTTTTCAGAAATACAGTTGAAAATTGTGAGCTATGTACTTGTCTATTTTGAATCAATAAAGTGTTTATGAAGTTTACAGTCTAATCTGTTGTTTACCTTTGGCACTACCTAAGGGGGCCCACTTAGGGAGTTGTCCATCTATTCATTTTGCAAGTTAGAATAGCTGCACTTCCTTTCATAGAGGTTAATGTGACTGTTCCTGCAGCTGGCAAAAACACAGAGCTGTCAACTATTCCTGCAACCACTAGATGTAGAATAGTTTATCTCTCAGTTTTCATTTCCAAGCAAGTTTATCTAGTAAAGTTGTTTCTAGTA
This sequence comes from Sequoiadendron giganteum, assembly GCA_007115665.2. Classification (NCBI taxonomy): domain Eukaryota; kingdom Viridiplantae; phylum Streptophyta; class Pinopsida; order Cupressales; family Cupressaceae; genus Sequoiadendron; species Sequoiadendron giganteum. The sequence continues at coordinate 270,224,136 of CM021107.1, forward strand.
ATTCAAATTCCAGTATAAGCATCTTTAGGAAGTTATGCACGTCTAAGAAAGGTAATTAGTGCATATATTGTGCTTACCCATTTCAAGTTTATGTCCCTGGGTTGATGATTAAATGAGGTTCTTTAGTAGGTTATGACTGCCAGTTGTGATGTTCAATCCCTGAGTAAAGGAATTCATGTTCCTAGTTATTAAGCTAATTAAAGGACACTACAGTACTACCAAAGGGAACCTAGGTTATATTGGTTGTGGGACCTTAGAGAAAATGATGGGAACCTTATTATGACCTACTCTTTTAATCTAGGTAGTTAGACCAACCATTATGCGGAACATGTTGTTATACATGCTTTAAGGTTAATTTAGAACTAGGATAGCCATTATTTTATCATTGAAGGTGAATCATTAAAAATTATTTATTATTTAAAAATAATCTCCTAATCTACCTAGACCATATCCTCCCTAATTTTAGATCACCTTTCCATTTTAAATAGGTTTAAGAGTGTTAATTTTGCACATATCTATAGAGAATCTAATGGGTTAGCCAATATTTTTCCCAATTAGGGGGTCTAAAACATTGGTATTAGGAGATGGTATCATGATTTTCTATTGGAAATCATCCAGATAAGTATTAATTATTATATTAATAATGAATGTATACACCTATACATGACAGTTTTAATTCTCACTGAAGAAATGGTACATTATGAATGTTGGCTCATGGAGCAAATGAAATTACTACTTCATATCATTATTAAAGTGGAAAGTGAGATACTTCTTGGGAAAATAATATGAAATATAATATTTGGTGGGGCTATCATATTTATAGTTCGGGTATAATGGAAGGTGAAAGGAATAGGATAGATCTACTAAGTTGCAATAACCTGAAGCAAAATACAAAAATATAAAGAATTGTTATGAAAGGGAGGATATATATTTTCTTAGAGAATATAAATGAGTATGATACCGCTTTGGAAATTTAAATTACTAAAGGGTAAGATAATAAGGAGGTTAATGTCCATATTACGGTATTCAAGGTTATTTAAGACCTAATTGTGAAGGCCACTAGCTTAGTTATTGAGGGCACCAAAATCTTCAAGGACTAGAGGGTTGGTGATGAGGCCATCACCAAGCTCTTAAAGCCAAGGGAGGAAGTAAAAAAGATACATCAAATTCATGCAATAATTCCACTGAAAAATCCTTGGGGTGAAATTTCCTAGGCCTTATAAGGTATGCCACCTTGGAAGTATGATTTAAATCTTTGTACTCACCATTTTTTCTATTAAACCACTTTAGACATAGAAAGTTGGTATTTTTTCCCTGTTATCTATTATCTTCTCTTATTTTTAGTTAATTAAGGTAATAAGGAACCTAGATTTATCCCTTTGCACCAAGCACTCATAGTTTAATTTATGATTGTGTAAAATATAAAAAACCTCATATGAGGTATGTGAAGTATAAATATTTTAAGAATGTTCAACTTATAGAATCTAGTGACACTATGGGAAGCTTTTTAGAATCTCCATTCCATCTTTCATATTTAAAAATGTGTGCTAAATATGATTTTTTTTCCGATCACCTGCCTTAGTGGAAACTAGTGTGAAATATAAGGGTTTAGAGGCAAAGATGATCCATGGTCTAGGTATTATAATATTCAAAAGGAATATTGGTGAGAGCACTAAGAAGTAGAGGAATGAGTAGGAATTTGACATGGGAGAAGATGGTTTTATATATAGGGATATTATTAGGAATATGAAGGGAAAATGCATTGCATCCCATATCCTAGAACCCACCATAGGTAGCTTTTCTAGTTGTTTAAACCCCTAGCTTATACAACACTAACTTCTATGAGATTCATGAAGTGGAGCCTACCTCATTGGAAGAAATATTGAGGTTGCAAAAATGATGATACATCACATGCGAGTGGATCAAGAAGCCTTTGAGGCTCATAAAACTCCCACTAAATTATTCTTTGTGGAGATCAATAGATGTAATATAAAAATGTCTATATGGAAGAATAAATAAAATCTTGGTGGGTGGGTAATCCTAAAAATTATATGTTGTTATTTTATACTAAAATTTCCTTCCCAAATTAGGAAAAATTGAGGTCGATAGCCTATATTAAAAGAGAAGGATGGGATATATGGAAACTAAAATCTCCTTCCCAAATTAGGAAAAATTGAGGTTGATAACCAATATTAAAAGAGAAGGATGGGATATATGGAAATTAGTAGGAGGGAGAGAAATGATATTAACTTTAGAACAATATCCTTAGACCAAGAATCAAAGGAAATTAAGGAAAAATAAACATATTTATTGAATTTAGCAAATGCACTATAAAACATTGTTCAATGGGATTGAAAATTATGACTAAAAGGATAAAGAATAATGATGGGGATCCTCTTTAAACTCAATAGGCTGGAAGAAACAACTTGACTAGTCCCATTATGAGAACAAGGGGAAGCAAGTTGAAAAATGATAGAATTGATGAGAAGTACTTGCAAGAATTTTTCAAACTACATGAAAACTTCTACAATGAGAAGCCAGAGACTATTGAAGCCTTGAGAAAGTTGTAGCTAGTTTTTTAGATTGTGTTATGTAAATTTGTTCTATTTTTTTTGTACTTGAACTTTGATTATTTGGTTATTAATTTTCTAATAATTAGTTGTTCTTTGGATGAATTTTTGGTCTAACTGGGCTTTAGGATCCTATAAAATTCATTTAGAATTAATAAAAAAACTTTTAGATCATAGAAATTTTATAAGTAAATTAATCATATACATCTCATAGTTAATATTTTCCAAACATGGCTAAATCCCTTCTAAGATGATGAGAAAAATAAACTCAAATAATCGCATTCATGTATTACCATGAAATTAATCTCATCCAAAATGGATGGCTCTAATTATGAATAATAATATCTAAAAATTGAATTCAAATGCCAAGATTCATCATTAAAAAGATCAACTAGAAGTTGCTTCTCTTTAGATGGCTAAATCTAAAATGCTAGTAAAACATGATTTATAGCCTAGCTTTTCATGAATCATAACTAGGAAATGACATGATACAAGATATAATCCTATTTAATTTTTATAACACAACTCAATTCTTAATTCACCTAAATTTTATTTCTAAATAAGATCATATTCAATTATGGAATGCATAAGAACAAGCTTATCAATCATGCTACAATGATATATCAAATAGATCATAGCTTAATGGAAATAAGAGCTGGATAAATACAAAAAAATCCTTGGAGATTCAATTAACATCTACAACACATCCATGAAATAAAAAATGATCACTTAAGCAATTTTTTTTCTAAAAGTATGAATAGTAGCATCTACAATGCTCCTAGAACGACATGGGGTGGCGGTTGATGGGGATTTGGTAGATGACATCAGAAGGCGGACTAGTGCAATTCTCACCCTGCTCGATCATGTTCATGTTGAGCTAGTTGTCGTGCTTGCTCCTCAACTTGCTCCGCATACACAAGTTCCTCCAATGGCTCCTTTGGTAGGTGTTCCAAACCATGAGAGTTCCTCCACTCCCCTGCATCAATGTGAGGTCCCTAACCTCAATATCCCTATGCAAGCAAATGATTCAAGGTTCGAAAATCAAGAGTATGAAGAAAATCAGGTAGAAAATGAAATCGTTGAAATGTAGGAATAAGTAGTTTTGATTTGTACAAGGTTGAAATAGAATGATTATTGGCATATAATGTAATTTTTTTTTAGGTTTGGGCCAATTTACTGCACATAGTTGTTCTCAGCATACGATACATATGGGTCTCTAACAAGTTTTTTGAGATAGGGGGAGTATAGATAATTTATGGGATATTTTTTAATCTGCCTACAACAAGATGTTATGGTTTTAGACTGGTCAATCAAGAACCATATAAACAATCTTTTTGTACCTTATTATTATATATTAATATTTATCGCCTTTGTGCCTTTCACCGAAAAAAAATCTACAATGCTCAAATGAAATCACCCACTTGCACATAGATTTTATATCAAATTGAAAAATAAAATAATAATTACAATTACAAGTCCATGTATAAAGAATACAAGGATGGGCATAAATATGGTCAAACATAATATTCAATAATTAAGATAACATGGTTCAACCTTTATATAACTCAAGGCATAATAGAAGAATGCAAATACACCAAACTAAGAGCTATTAAATCTCCCAAGTGATCCTTTGGAATGGGACCAATGGGGAATGTTACCCACCTCCCAACCATATTACCATCATTTAGAACAATAGATTCCTATGCCACTCTAGAAAAAACCCAAGATAAAAAGAGAGAAAATCATGGATACCCTTAAATAGCATGACCAAACTCACACACAACTAGGGTCTCATGAAAAACACCAATAATCTGCAGGTCACAGTTGCACATGATTTTCACACACCATTCAATACAAAAAACCATGAGGAAAAAAATCTAATAGAATGTAATATACAACCATACTTGAAAACATGCACATCAATGGTCCCATGTATAATTTAAGGATAAAAATACATTGGAAGTTCAATATGAAACCACACTTTACACACACATCAAGGGTCCAATACATAACTCACCACCTAGGTACTCAAAATCCAAGCAAATTTAGGGTAAAGGAATAGGCTAATATAAGGAGTATCGATACTTTAATACAATAAAGATTATCATTTACTATTCATCAACACTAATCATTTCATTTCTATGTAATTGAGGATAGAAGGAAAACCACTCCAAAACCATATTAAAATTCATCCATTAATACATTTTGAATTTTTAAATACACCAAATTGTCATAACATGAAAAATAAGGCATGACATCATCATCCAATAAGCATACACATTGTAATCATAATAAAATAACGATGCACAAGGGTTGTGGTAATAAAAAATCAATAATACACAAGTAAATGATGATAAACACTAACACAAAGTAACAAGTGCGGTGATCCAACAATACTCATACAAGAGAAACAAAAGTAGGAATACATTTGTCTATTTAATGCAATTATCACACATATTGGAGGAGATCTTCTTTTCTCCCATACACACACATTACAATATTTACAATATTCATCCTCTCTAATTATCCAAAGAAAGTATGCACACCCACAAGAGGGGGAGAGAGAAAAATAGATAAAAAATAATACCTCAAAATGAGACCTCTTCTTTTTCCTTTTCATTCCAAAATTCCCCAAAACCCTAAAACAATATTTTTTTCTATTTCACACCTATTTAAAGTTAGACATTGTCTAATAGATATTTTTATTTTGATATTCCACTTAAAAAAAATATTTCAAATTCATATTGACAATTCTTTTATATTACTAACATGGTCATTTCCCAACTTAACTAACACATTTAATTTTGATAATTTATTATAACATATTGAATTTTTTTAATATTTACAATATTAAGATACATGATAAATTTTTTATGAAATTAATTAAATACTATCTCTTAAACTTAATCATATAGGACTATTCTGCAAAAACTCCAAAATAAGTTCTTATAAACTTGACAAAATGAAAGTGAAATAAAGTTAAATAAATAGTCACAAAGGAAATGACTACTTTTTTATTTGTTTCACAATGCAAGGATCCAAAGTAATTAATTATTTATATTAGTGGATAACTAGGTAAAAATGGGTAACATCAATTTATTTGTAATTGAATAGGTTGGATTAAACAACCAAACATACCCACAAGAGTCACTAGGTCACTAAATCAACCACAAGGACTAGGTATGGTGAGAATTTTTAGTGCACCCATGTCATTCTCCTCCACATCCTTATATTATTTAAAAATAAATAAATAAAAGTAGGAAAAGGAAAGAGTTAACATATAGGTGCACATTACATGTTTTCTCATCTTACAGTATTTTAACTCAAAATTTTCCTTCTATAGTGGTGTAACCACATTGGAAGATTCTATATCCTCTAATCTCATGGTATTTTTCTCTTTCACCTTCCATATCTATTTTATTTATGTCATGTCTCAAATTTTGCTTGCATTTAATAATGTTAAGTTCTTTTAATAATTATGAAAAATGAAATTTATCAGTTGACTTGTGATAAATTTAAGATTTCAATGGCTTTTGAAATATATTTATGATATTATGAATTGAATGTGAAAGGTGAAAATTATGATGTGAAATGGAATCTCTTTTTTTTTGTTTGAACATTGGTTAAAGGTTACTGATGAAACTTTTCAAGTGTGAGTGTGTGAATACAAGAACATGTTGAAGATGAGAACATGGTTGAGGAATATTTAGCCAGCTAACAATGATAAGCTTGATGGAATCTGGAATGTGCACACACCACTAGAAAAATCATGGCATTTGCATTTCATTTACAATTTGGTAGTTAACATTTTGGTTGCCAAGAATGTAACATTTCATAATAATGATTGTTATGTGCAAATCAATGATTTTGAATAACAATGTGAATACATTTATTGAATGGGTGAATATATATATATATATATATATATATATCCTTTTCTCTAGAATTCACCCCTGACCAAAGATCTTTTATGTTTACTAAAATTGGAGGTTGTGGTCATAAGTCCCCCACGACTCCTCATACATAGTTTCCCCTCAACTCCATGCCAATTTAGCAACACCATCTCATTCATGAGGGTGGCAATTATGTTCAGGGTGATTAAAATCATATTTCAAAAGATAAGTAAGGATTTTGGAGCCATAATGGTTCTATAGGTTTTGTATTTTTACATTCTAATTAGATCCATTGTTGATAGAAAACAACATCCAAACTAAAAATTTCATTGAAGGTGGCAAATATGAGACAAGTCAATTGTCAATATTGCAAAACCAAAATAAGTTTTCCATGTCAACACTAAAGGGGGCTGCTAGAAATTAAGTAGTGCATGAAATATAATTTTTAATAAATAATAAATTAATATATCTTCTATTAGATATTAGTTTTTAGTTTTGTGTTAGTTGGTAGTTAGTGGTTTGGGTAGTTAGAAGGAATAAAATCTATATAAATCCATATAGTGTAATAATGTAATTCTAAAGAAGAATAAATAATTTGTAAGCTTGATCCTTTGACTCTTTATTTTTCAATTTGAGTAACCCATACAACCAATCCAAACTCAAAGCTCGTAGCCATCCACATACAATTACAAGGGGATAGAGAGCCCGAATTTAATAACCACAAGTGGATAGTGAGCCCGAAGTTAATAACCGATCAAGAATCAAAGGAGAGCTCAGCAAGGACCTGAAAAGGGTGGCTCTGCCAAAGTTTGATGGAAAAACCATAGGAGACAGAGTGAACGCATAGGTCATTGAAATGGAGAAATATTTTAGGCTTTAGAACTTATCACATGAAACTAAGGCTGTATGGGCAACTTATAACTTCTTTGGTGAGGCACCTACCTAGTGGGACAATGAAGTGGCAGAACAAAAGCTACAACCTGGGAAGATCACCTAGGAATAGTTCCTCTAGCATTTTTGAAAGAGGTGGCTTCAACAAAACTTCTTTGACAAGAAATTTATAAATTTTTAGAACTTAGCTCAAGGGAGCATGTCGGTAACCTAGTATTGGGAAAAATTCACTCATTTGTTGAAGTGTGTGTCTCAATACCAAACTAACGAGTGCTTCTGAATCAAAAATTATACTTGGGTTGAGACCTCAAATTGGAGCAGAGCTAGATTTTCATAACCCATAGAGGAGGTCTTCGAGAAGGCCACCAAGCAAGAATAAAAATTGCAACAGTTGTCCAACCTTCGAAAGAATTTAGAATCAAAGTCTCGATTTAGGAATAAGAAATTTCAAAAGGGAGACAAACCCCATCAAATTAGGAATCTAAAGAGGGAAAGTGATTCACAGGAGAAAATAGAGGGCAACAATGGTGAAAATAATAAGAAGGCCAACAACAACAAAGGAAACTTTGATAATAAGAAGAAGAGCTCCAAGGAAGATAGGTTGAGAGGTCAAAAAGGGCCTTGTGATGGCTACTACAACTGTGGAGGTGATCATTATGCCTCCAATTGCCCACAGTGTTCAAAGAAAAAAGGAAGGAAACCAAAATTAGATCCATGCAGTAGTGGATTATAAATAAGAGAAATATTAGGCCTCGTCAATCCACCTGTCGAGTAAGCTTTATAGCAAACCTATTTTTAGTTTTATTGATACTAGAGCTACTGAGTGTTTTGTTGATCCAAGGATGATTTCTAATCTATCCATTAGACCTAGACACATGGCCAATTCCTGGACAGTCCAGTATGGAAATTGAGCAGAGCAGAGGGTGGACTCATGTCTCTATAGCAATGAGTTAGAGCTTCCCAGTTTCCTGACTCAAGTCAACCTTTATGTGGCACCTTTAGGATCCTACAATGTAATCTTAGGGATTAACTGGTTAACCGGGCACAAATCTATTATTAACTGTGAGGATAAGATGGTTAGTTGTCTAGATGACTAGGGAAAATCGATTGAGGTTTGTGGAATCCAGAGACCACTAAGGCTTAGGCATATATCTTCTATACAACTCAAGAGGTCTCAAAGGAAGGGGTGTACCATTTATGTGGTACAAGTTAGTGAACCTAAGAAAATGAAGCCTTATTTGGATGATTACCCCATTCTCAAGGAGTTCCGAGATGTATTTCCTAAAGAACTCACGAAACTGCCTCCCAAGTGAGAATTTGATTTCTCTATTGATCTAGTACTAGGAGTTGAACCTCAATCCAAAGCCCCATACAGGATGACTACCGGCGAGTTATTCAAATTGAAGGCCTAGTTGCATGAACTATTGAGCAAGGGACTTATTCGACCTAGTGTGTCTCCTTGGGGTGTGCCAATCATTTTTGTTAAGAAGAAGGATGAAACCTTGCATCTGTGTATTGACTATCAAATGTTGAACAAGGCAACCATCAAGAATATCATCTTCTAAGGATAGATGAGCTATTTCATCAGATGAAGGGAGCAACAGTGTTCTCTAAAATAGATCTCAAATCTGGTTATCACTAGTTGAGAATAAAGGAGGAGGACATCCCTAAGATTGCTTTTCAGAATCGATATGGACAATATGAGTTCACATTGGTACCTTTTGGTTTGACCAATACACCAAGAACTTTCATGAATATCATGAATAAAATTTTACTAGATTATTTAGATGACTTTGTCTTGATCTTTATTGATGATATCTTGATTTATTCCAAGTCCATTAAAGAGCATGATAAACATTTTAGGATAGTTTAACAGTGTCTCAGGGAGAAGAAGCTTTTTGGGAAGCTATCCAAGTGCTCATTTTATTAGAAAAAGGTGCATTACATTGGTCACATCATATCAGTGGAAGGAGTCTCTATAGACCCTAAAAATATTAAGGTTGTCATGCCCATATATTTAACCTAAGGACATAACACAAAACTCTTTTTTTTTATATATATATTTAATTTGGGGTGAGACAATGAAAGAAAAAATCATTCTTAAAGGAATCACTTCGAAGTAAGGTTACCTTCGGCAAACTACATCATGAGGGAAAGTTCGAGTTCTCAAGACAAGGTCTAGACATAAAATGTTTCTTGCAAGCTTGAATACGTGATTAGGGAAATAACATAATTTATCCATAGATTTATTGTTTTAGGTTTGATTTCCTAACATGACACTGCCTTATCAGTAGGACCCCTAGACAACCATTGTTCAATAACTTACCATTGTGGTATTTATTTCGGGGGTGGGGGTAACAAGATGAGACCTTGAGCTAAGGATTTCCTCTAAGGATATTTTCTTTTGATGAACCATGAATCATTGTTACAATGCCCTTTAAGAGAACAATCAGATAAAAATAATAATGTTTTAATTTGCAAGTTAATTGTACAATAACCTATACTACTTTGATTTTACTCTCTTTTGTTTGATATCATTCTAATTGCTAAAATTAATGTATTGTAACTAATATGCAAATCTAATCTTTATAACATATTTTATGTAGTTTTCTAAACACCAAGATTTCATTTCTATATATTTTTTAGAAACTTTGTTTCACCAAAATATTTCACATAAATCCAAAATAATGTTTAATTCTTTTTACTAACTTTATTAAAATAATCAATAACAATTAAATTTACAAATTAATGTTTAACTACAATTTATTAAAATAATCATTAACAATAACCATATTAACTTTTTAATAAAATTATTAATTATAAATTAATAAAAATAATTAGCATTCTACTAAAATTATTAATGAAATCTTTAATAATTTAATCACCATTATCATGACTACTATTTTATTTGTACCTTATTGCCTAAAATAAGTAATTAAAGACTAGCACTAAACCACTCTACAAACCCTTTTAATATTTTATTTATTTCATTAATAAAATCATAGACCAATTTAGTGGGCTTACTTTAGACATTTTATAATGGAAGACTAAGTCATATGATTATTATTATTTTATTTATTTTATTCCTTTACTTTAGGTTGTGAATTCACTTACTTAGGAATGTTATGAGGTTATGTCTTATAGGATTTATTTATCCTTCATAGTTCCCAGTCCCACTATTCTTCTCTCATGTCTTTTAATTTGTTTAAAATCAAACCAACCTAAGCTACTTACGTGACTCCACTTACTATTTATCATTGCTAATTTCATTTTATTTCTTTGTGAAACGTGGAAGAATGTGAAGGGCCCCGCTAGCATTTAGGGAATTATATATATTTTTATTTACAAAGTATGTTTTGAAGTCTCCTCATGTCCATTTTAAATAAGTCGGTGCCACTTCTTGGAGTGACAAGGGGGTAATTCGGAGGCCTTCCATTATGTATTCAAATCAACAATTTGCTCTTCTCTCTAAAGTATAGCATTATTTAATTTCTCATATTACCTACTTTATTTTGAGTGGAAACGGTGTTTAACATCATTTCACCCCATTGTTTTTGTTTGCCCTAATTTCTTTACTCCTTTTTCCTGAAACCCTACGCCATTTCTCTTGGTTTGCAACGTTTTGCTAGGGTAAGACACAGCCTTGCTCTGTCACGACTTAAGGATGGGTACCCGTGTTCAGCGACCTGCCTTATGAACGATATTGGGGTTTTCTATAGAATTGTTTTCTTTTAAATATTCCTGGTATATCTTGTAACCATTTGTTTTCTGAGTTTTCTCGGCATCTTCCTTAATATGTTTTTTATATGGAATAAATGCTCTCGACATTTAATAATACAAGGATTTCTTCTATGCTACACTTCAATATGCAGTTCACTACTATGTTTTACTTTGTTCCTTCCTGTGCAACTAAATTCATTGAACATATATATGTTTGTAAAGCTTACATTCTATCCTATTGAATTTTATTTTTATAACTATTCACAGGTTCATTTTTATGCCTATTTCAGATTGAAGCCACAAGAAAGGGAAGAGTAAACGATGAAGAATAGGGGGAAGATCTTGCAAAATCATCATACCACTTTCCTTCCAATATGAATGAGGAACAGATACAAGGAAATAACATAGTAAAAGAATCATTTAACCACATAGTAACTTATTAATGGAATTGATATATAGGGTAGTAAATTATCTACTGAAATCTTGATATTTTCATTCCAATATGCAAACATCAATAAATGCAGTTTATACTAGAAATTGTTCCTTACTTGCTGCCTATTTTACTACTAACTACTACTTTTAAACATTTTCTTATTTCAGGATGTTGCCCTCCAGAACATTCCTTAGCAGCAAATCTTTTTGTTTTTTGACACAGATATTATTCATAAGACACAAAGGAGGATATTACACTCATTATCTACTTACATCGCTAGCATTCTGAAAATCCCTTTTTAATCTTTCTTAGCCTACTAGCATAATCACTTACAGAATTCTCCAATCCCATTTACAATCTATTATCCAGTTGATTTATCCATTTAACACTACAGAAATTTACTTTTCTACAACTATTTCAAATAGATAAAATATACACAACTCAGATCCACAGGGAGGTACATTTACAACACTTTACTCAATGAATGGCAACACCCACATCAAGTTCAATGATTACCAGGCATATGATATACTCTGCCTGGACTTAGTACTACATGTTCATTTGCAAGGTTGGAAGTGACAACAGTACATAGATGGACAACCATTTTCTTCCTTCACCATAGACCCTCTTCTTTTGTTTTCTACACACTAAACACAATCAAAAATTCTCCAAGGCCAGAAGAAGCTCTCCTCCCATCCACAGGGCTGGAACCAGCCCACCCCCAAGCTAAGGGGAAAAGACCAAGGTGACAGGGACTCCATGCAGAACCTCAAACACAGACTCATGTACACATTACAACAGTACTGAACATAACCAGCAACTTATCAAACACAAATTTCTCCCCCCATACAAACTATATACATTACTGGGCTCATTTCTCATAAATCCCAATTAGGAGGAGTGGGGACATCTACAGGGGAGAGGAAGCATAGAAAATTCTGACTGTTTTTTTTTTTTCTACTATTCTCTTTATATCATAACACAGAACATCCACAAGCTTCTTATTATGACCTCCCTTCCACCACCTGATCTTTTCCACACCATATTCCACATACCAGAAATCAGATGTACACAACCCAAATTCTTAAATCAGGGTACTCATACCCTCCTCAGCTCCCTTCTCCAGAACATCTCTCCCACTAAGTACCCCACAAAAAATGAATCTTCATGGAAACATGAAGACCCATTCAACATGACAATCACAATATGACAATCACAACAACTAACACAACCCCATTCAACATGACAACCCAACAACTTAACACAAAATTAAGGAAGATTAAGGATACCAACCTATGAGCCTTCAATTTGGCAATGTGAGAGCACAAACAACAACACCTCTAAACAAAATCCTTCCTCTCAAGCCTCCCTTCTTTCTCCTCCAAATGAAAGCCAAAACAAGACAAGTTGCCTCTAATCTGCAATACTAGTCCCTTAGAAGAAAGGGAAAACCCCGATCATATACCCCTTGGTTTTTTTTATAACCAAAGCTTACTTTAGACCCTCCATACCCAAGATCAATTTCCATGAGACAAGTGTTTCCTCTCCTTTTGAGCACACCACCCTCTTTTTTGGTGAGTAAGCACTTCAAACGTACCTTATTCCTAAATTTCGTCATTTGAGGAAAATGCTTCCAAAAAGGGGGCCTAATGCTTCCAATTAAATTTTTGAACCCATAAGGTTACTCCCAAGGCTTAACCTTATGACCAAGAAACATGGAAATGCAATAAAACATGATTAGAACACCCCTAATTGCCCCAAGATTGGATTTTAAAATATTACCACAATTTATTTGCACTAACCATGGCACTAGACATTACAACAAGGATGTTTTGAGACGCAACATAAAATGACACAAGTCACCTTGGTGTTTTCCCCCTAAGCCACCGGCCATGGACTATCCTGCACACTCATTCGCAATGTTAGTCCATCACTGAAATAAACAAAGCATGAAGAACATCATAATATCCATGTAAGAATATTATAGAATAGACAACTCATTGTATTTATTGAATAAACAAGGCATGGAGAAACATCATGACATCCATGTAAGAACATTATAGAACAACACATCACATTTATTAACCTTAAGTCATAAATGTCATATTATCAACAAAATCTATTTTAACAAAGTAAATCTCAATTGCTACATTTAGTATCCACAAATCCATCAATCTCATTAAGATAAACTCATAGGATAAAGATAACATAATCATCAGATTAGTTCCATTAACAACACATCACCACAAAAGAAACCATATCAATGAAGATCACATACATGTATAAATATAATATGTCTATGATAGCATCAATAAGTCATGATATCGAAATATCCAAGGTCAAAATTGCTCATACAACTCATACAAAATGACATGAATCACATAACCCCTGATATTGAAAAGGTGGGTCTCACAAAGGCAATAGTAGAATGGCCAACATCTCAAAGTGTGACTGAAGTGCGAAGCTTTATGAGACTAGTGGGATACTACATAAAGTATGTCTAGGGATTTTTGGAGATTGCATCCCCAATTACCTCTCTCCAAAAGAAAGGGAAAAGGTTTGAATGGATAGAAAAGTGAGCAAGATTTCCAACTCTTGAAGGAGAAGATCACGACAACTCCAATGTTGACCATACCAAATCCCAATGGGAAATTTATAGCAATCATGGATGCTTCGGGAGATGGTGTAGGAGTTGTATTCTTGTAAGATGGGCAAGTGGTGGTGTATGAATCTAGGAAGCTTAAACAAAATGAAACAAGCTACACACCAGATGATTTGGAATTGGCTGCAATAGTACATGCCTTGTAGATGTGGAGGCATTATCTATTGGGGAAGCCATTTGAGATCAAAATAGATCATCTAGGACTAAGATATATCTTTGCCTAACCAAATCTTAAAGCATGTCAACAAATATGGTTGGAATTCCTTAGTGAGTATGACTTTGGAATTGAGTATATTAAAGGAAAAGAGAATAGAGTGGCATTTGTTCTTAGTAGAAGAAGACATCTAGCAACCATGACTTCAACTCGATCAAATCTAAGGCAACAGGTGATGCAACATTTTCCAAGAGATGATCATTTTGAGAGGGTAAAGAAAGCTCTACAGGAGAACCCTTCAAACCATTAATACGATGGGTATGGAATTGAACCAAATGGAATCCTAAGATACCAGAGAGGAGAATGTATATTCCAAAATATGGGGAACTCAAAAAGTTGGTCTTGGAGGAAATCCACAATGCACCATATTTAGGACACCCTAGAGTAGTCAAGATGATTGCAAAGTTGAAATCGTTGTATTTTGGCCCAAGCTTAGGAAGGATGTGGTTGAGTATGTAGCCATATTCTTGGAGTGTTAGTGAATCAAGGTTGAACATGTGCATCCAATAGGGCTTCTCTATCCTCACGACATACCTGAGTATAAGTGACAGGTGATCAATATGGACTTTATCTAGGGGTTGTCATTAAGCAAGAACAAACATGATGTCATCTTGGTAGTAGTCAATAAGTTGACTAAGGCGACACACTTTATTCCAGGAAACCTTAAGGATGGATCATTGACCTTGGCCAAGAAATTTTTCCAAGAGATCTTTTGTTTGCATGGAGTGCCAGAGACTATCATATCCAACAGAGATACCCAAATGACATCTAGATTTTGGACAAATTTGAATGCAACCTTGGGAACTAAGTTGAATTTTAGTTCGGCATACCATCCTCAAACCGACAACCGAACTTAAAGAGTCAATCAGGTAGTGGAGGATCTCCTATGAATGTATTGCATCGACCAACAATATAAGTGGGAAGAGTATCTACCATTAGTAGAATTTTCTTATAATAACTCTTTCCATGTGTCCTTAGGTATGGAACCTTTTGAGGCTCTTTACAGGTGAAAATGCCATACACCCATTAGTTGGGATATATTGGAATACATGATTATAGTGGGTCCTGAAATCCTCAAAGAGATAGAAGAGTAGATGAAACTCAATAAGGAGAGACTGAAGGAAGCTCAACAGATAGACATAAGAGTTATGCCAACAAGAATAGAACCTTCAAATAGTTCTCAGAAGGAGATAAAGTCTTCTTGTGGGTCAAGCCGCATAAGAGCTCCATTACTTTTAGAAAATCTTCCAAGTTGGCCCCTAGATATGTGGGTCCCTTTGATGTGCTAGAAGTCATTAACCCAATTGCATACCAAATTGCTCTGCCACCTACTCTAGCTTAACTCCATAATGTATTTCATGTTTCTTTGCTTAAGCTATATCATCTAGATGCATATCATATACTTGTTTGGCATTCTTTATAGGTATAGGATCCAAGAGTGGTGGTAGTGGAGCTCATTAGAATTTTGGATAGATGCAACATTAAGTTGTAAAATAGAGATATTGTCCAATATAAAGTTTAGTGGGATCAATATTCTGATGACAATACTACTTGGGAGGATGGAGAGGAAATAGAACGCTCATTTCCTCATTTGAATGCTAGATAGATTCTTAATATTCATCAAATTCTAGTGCTCTTGCATTTTGGATTGCAAATTTTGGCTTGAATAATAATATGATTGAATGTTGAAAAAGACATTCTTATTTTGTGTTGTCTGATAAGGTATCGGGATGATGTCTCTTCCAAGTGGGGAAGGATGCCACATCTCAATTTTTTCTTGCATTTAGCAATGTTAAATTCTTTTAATAATTATGGAAAATGAAATTTATTAGTTGATTTGTGATAAATTTAAGATTTCAATGGCTTTTGAAATATATTTATGATTTTATGAATTGAATACGAAAGGTGAAAACTATGATGTGAAATGGAATCTCCTTTTTTCATTTGAACATTGGTTAAAGGTTACTGATGAAACTTTTCAAGTGTGGGTGTGTGAATGCAAGAACTGGCTGAAGATAAGAGCATGGTTGAGGTAGGATTATTTAGCCAACTGACAATGGTAAGCTTGATGGAATCTGGAAAGTTCACACACCACTAGAAAAATCATGGCATTTGAATTTCATTTACAATTTGGTAGTTAACATTTTGGTTGCCAAGAGTGCAACATTTCATAATAATGATTCTTATGTGCAAATCAAATGCTTTTGAATACCAATGAGAATATCTTTATTGAATGGGTGAATGTATATATATATATATATATATATATATATATATATAAAAACTGTTTTCCTTTATTTGAAAATAAGAATGGTTATGTGGGAATTCAAAACAAAAGAAAATCATATTTTAATCACCCTGAACATAACTGCCACCCTCATGAATGAGATGGTGTTGCTAAATTGGCATGGAGTTAAGGGCCGACTATGTATGAGGAGGAGTGGGGGATTTATGACCACCACCTCCAATTTTAGTAAACACAAAAGATCTTTCGTCAGGGGTGAATTCTAGAGAAAAGGAGAGAAAATTTGGGTAAAAAGAAGAGGAGAATATTTTGGGAAGAAAATCCACGAAGGAAGGGTGAATGACAAAGAGAGAATAGTTGTTTCCATACCAGGATTGAGAAAAATCATTGAATTCATATAGCAAGGTGGTAACTCCAAGTTTATTTCTGGTATTTTGTGATGTTTCTATCTCTGTAAAAGCATGTTTTTTTTATTCATTTGAATCCACCCAAGAGATAGAATAATGTATGTATTGAAACAATATTTAAATGGTTTGTTCATCGATATACTTCTATCGATGGTAAATTATGTGAGTTATTCTTTATTTTTTACTTTTTTGAAGAGAATCAACCCCAAAAGCTTATTTTTTCTATTGTCGTTGGTGGGTGAAACCACCATACCATGCAATGAATTCCTTGAACATGCAAAGGTTTGATCGGGTTGATCTTGTTCATACCATAGTTGGGTTTGATTCATATTACTACTATGTGGATGGTTGTTTTATTTTATGTAAACCCCCACTCTATTAATACTTCCTTACACATCTTGTGGAATCCAAAGTGTGAAAATCCCATTCAGGAGATGACCTTTCTATGGCATCGAGCCGTGTAGCATGCTTGGCTTAAGAGTTGAGCTAAGATAATGCTTTGCACTATGGCAGAGTGTCATTTAAATCTATGATCATGTGATTTTGTGATCTTGTTTATTTTAAAATGATAGCCGATGAATGTTACAATCGCTCAGGCATATAGTTGTTGAAGAACGACAACCATTGTTTTGTATTATTTATGTGTGTTGAACGACCCGTGTCATTTTTCCCTAATGGGAGATGCCATTGTTTTTATATAAAAGTAGTAGTTGTCATTGATAGGTGAATCCTTGAGGCCAAGAGATGGCCGAGTGAAGTCATCATCAAGTATATAGATACTCACTGTAATAACTATGCTCTGCTATTTAGTAGGCCGAGCAACATAAAATTGTTGTTTCCTATTTAAATGTTTCTTAAGACATGGAAGTTGTGTATATACATGTATGTATATAAATACATATATATGTGTCTATATAAATACACACACATGTATATTTCGCCTTTGATCAGAATGAAATGATCTATTCAAGTTGAATGACTCTTACCACTATTCATAACCCCATTTTATGATCTTCATGTACTAACCCACCTGTTATTCAATTTTTTTGTATTGCTTAAAATGATACGAGGTGAACGATGTTAGCCTTAAGGTCGAAGCCTTCTAAAGAATTGCAAGGGAAGGTTGAATGATACTAAGTTTAGTGTCATTCTATATGAGAAACTTGTATAACCTTTGTTGTAAGTAGGGCAACATTATTACTGTTCATATGGAACAGTCAATGCCTCCAGCCATGATAGGCTTATTATGGTGTAAGATATTGTATCTTGTCCATTTAATGCATCCTTTGTTTTGTAACTCATGAGAAGACCTGGAAGCTATTCGGCATGTCATTTTGTATGGAAAATGGTGCAAAACAAACTAAGAGTAAAAATTTTTTTTCAGTATGATCATATTGTAATAGGTGGTCAAATTAAATCTAGCTTGTATGGATTTATGTTTTTAATTTGCTGATTTACTATGATGTCAATTTCAAGATTGCAAACTATGTGGAATGACCTTGTGATATATTGTATGAAATTTAGATTGTATGCTTAATGGTTTCATTTTTGTATTTTCAATTGAATCTATTCTTGCATATGATGAAATTTTTCATCTGCTTGTAAATAGGAGTCTAAAAAAAGAATGAATCTTTCTTTTATTTAATAAGAATGTATACGCATACAAAAAAGTCCTTACAAAAGGTCATATATGTTCTCATGTATAGATTTTCCATTTATGCATGACACATACATGTGATATACCTTCTTTGAAAATTTATATTATTTTATTCTCAAATGCATATTTCATTCCAAGAAAGATGGATTAAAGGAGATAATGGAAATCTATACAAAACTAATGCAAATACTATAATAAATCTCATCATACTATTGTTATGACCATGTAGTACATATATAATCTGATTGCTTGATGTTAAATCTGGTTAAGTTTCTTTCTTTTGCATGATAAGTAGAGTTAGTCAAATGAACCAAATGCAAACTATAAATTTGATAAATTGCTTCAGGAAAGATTGACTAGGAAAAAATGTTGAAACCAGATTTATTGTTTGCAAATGTGAAACATAGATAAGATGTATGTTATCTTATGTTGTGGGAGGTTATCTTTTGGGATGAGTTTCGAAAATGGGCTAACAGAGAGATAGGTTTTGCTTTTCCAAAATCTATATTTAATATTAGCTATTTACATCAATGCTTGGCGAAGCGTATATATTCCATTATGATATATGCCATTTCCTTACTTAGATCTTGCATGTTCTTGTAGACACGAAAAATATATAGATTGATCCTACACACTTGATCCTAATCTTACTAACATCGTTTCTTCCTAAATCATCCTCTTTACTAATCAATTTAATTGAATAATCTTTATTTGATTAAATTCATCATATTTCCTCTCTTAATTAAATAAATCAAATTTATTTGATTAAGGCATTCTCTTTGATTAACTAAATAAATCATTTTGTTTAATTAATCCTATAGTCTATATTTTAATTAAATAATTCACTTTATTTAATTAACCTCTGAAGCCATCTCTTTAAATTAAATAAATTAACATTTATTTGATTTAATCTAACATCATGCCCCTTTAATTAAATAAATCAAACTTTATTTAATTAAATCTAAAATCATTATTCCCCTCAACTTTGATTTATTTAAATCCTAAGATCTAAGTCAAAATTGTCAAATCATCTAATTTCTACCTAAATTAATCAAATCATGATTAATCCTAATCCTAATCACTCCAATCCTCTAGATTTTGCAACTTGCACAATAAATCAATTTATTTGATTTATAAATTCATCAATTTTCATTCAAAAAGGCATCTTTTGTGGAATATTCTTCCAATTCAAAAATCCCTCCAAAACGGGATGGGTACTTCCAACAAGGCATTAAAGGCCTCTTACATGTCCTTTTCCTTGAGCCAAGTGACATTTAATCCATTCCTCTCTCCCTCCAACTTTTCATTTCATTAAATTCAAATTTGAATCTAATAGCATTTATGTGCACATTCATCAAAATGTGTTCATTCCTCAAATCACATGTGGACAAGTGGCCTTCTCTCATTGGTTGGTCTTTTATCCCACATTCATCCTATTTCACATTCCTCCATCCTTATCTCCTATAAATAGAGAGCTTCTCTATTGATTTGAGGAGGCACAATTGCATCCACAATCCAAGCAAGCTTATTATACATAATTTCATCCACAACTTCATCCATTGCATTTTGAATTTCATAGTTTTGTATCAATCTCATCAAGCTTTCGTCAAATTTGCATCAAGGAATCAAGGATCTTCATCAAATCACACAAAGGAGTTGGGAAAGGGCCATTTCCTACACACAAATTGGCACCAACTCCCCCATGGGGTTGAGAATCTGCATGTTTAAATAGGATTTCATTGCTTTTCATGTTTTGTTCCTCATTTCTTTCCTATTTTGAGCATTGTAGATGAATTTCATGGGGAATCTTAGTTCTAACTTGCATTCGGATCTAATTGTGTATTTGTTTGCTATGTTTGTGTAGGTCTAGGATTGGGGTTCACATTTTGGCACTAGAAGGAGGGCTAATATGAAGGATTTCATCACGTTTTTCTCAAAATTTCATGTTTTTTTGTGATTTTTTGTTGTCTAAAGGAAACTTAGCCGCTACCAATCAAGTGACACTTTATTGCCCCACTCTAAACTCCAAATTGCGCCACTGGAGTCTTCCCGCCTAGAAAATTCAAATTTCAAAGTGCATCGCGAGTTTTCCAAATTTCAAACAATGTCGCTTGCCAAACAGCGCCGCAATCGCTATCACTGTTTCTGTGCAGAGTGCCGCTCTCAGTCATCAAAGGCATTATATTGTGCCACTAACCTTCCCAAACTACACCGCACCTGCAGATTGTGTCATTGGGTTCAGGTAAAAGATAGGTTTTTGGTTATTTGACATGTGTTTTTTTTCATTTTGGTTATTCTAACTTCTAATTGGTTTTTGGCCTTTGTTTTTATAGTATTAACCAGTTTTTGTGATGTAGAGACTTCTGGAGATCATAACTTTTGACTCGGATGTTCGTTTGAGCACTTTTTCGGGGCTTGAAACTTTCATCTTGGCCCTCAAAATGGCAATTTAGTGTTTTTTTCTAGTTTTTTAAAAGTCATTTTTGTTAATAACTAGAAACTTATGTTTCGAATTTAGGATGTTAATTGGTAATTCATCCTATCTTAGTTTCAAGAAGTTTTTGGAAAAAAATAGGACTCTCAAAGTTATGCATGCAAAATTACCAAAAATGGCAAAATCTGACAATTGTTGAAAATTGCCAAAAAAAAAAAATAATACATTGACTTGATCAAAGTGAAAGAAGGAAATGAAGACCAAAAATTCTCTATGTTGTCATTATCTCATTGTATCAAGTGTTTTTAAACACTTAAGGGAGAAATTATAATCCCTTTTCTAAGGATTTGTCATATTCTTGCCTTTTAGGACTCACTAAATTTCGTTTGGGCTTAAAAAGAACAAAACAAAGGGATTAAAAAGAATCATAGGCCAACTCACTAGATTTTTATTTTTTGGGATTTAACAAATGAACAAAAAAATCTCACACTT
Source organism: Sequoiadendron giganteum (assembly GCA_007115665.2). NCBI lineage: Eukaryota > Viridiplantae > Streptophyta > Pinopsida > Cupressales > Cupressaceae > Sequoiadendron > Sequoiadendron giganteum. The sequence goes on from CM021107.1 coordinate 270,245,754, forward strand.
TGAAATTGGTGCTTAAAAATAATTCATATCATTGCTTTGTGGTTAAAATGAACATGTGTACTCTTTGTTTTGTAATCCTTTATCCAAATTAATATCATTTAAAAGATGTATGCACTTCTCTTGTGCTTCATAGCGATCTTGAGAATCAAAATTATTTTTGTGATATTAAGTTGTGTAAGTGATTGCCTCCACATTTCAATTTAGGTGCCTAAAATTGAATAAATCTTGCAAGTGCGAGTGGAGTATATCACGAGTGTTCTCTCTTTGTTTCTCAACAAAGATCGATTGAACTACATATATGTTTGCTTTCTTTTGTTTATCTTAGATGGCCTACCTTGGTGGGAAAAAGTACTCACCCCAAGGGAATGACCCAATCGGTAACACACTAGATGCCAAGTGACTTCCAACCAGTATATAAGTGTGGTACTCGAGGAAAGTTCGAGTATCGCGAGGATCATTCTGACAAGAAGGGTAGCAATGGTCTCTTGCTGAATGGATGGTCCCCCATGAACGGAATGCCCGCATTAAAATCCCTTGTTTAGAAAGGCCAAAATCCTTATCTATTTGTTGGTGCAAGAACGGTCATTCTAAAGCCATCCCACATTCTTACAACTTTTAGTAGAGATGAGAAGTATGCCTTGGAAGTTTCATGGGTACTGATGCTTGGTTGACCCGAGAAGCAAGTGCACTGTAAGGGGTAGCCTATGTGGTCAAGCATCTAATCATCCACTAAGAGTAAGCGTAGCTAGATTTATCCAAGTGGAAACCCAACAAATATTGTCTTTTTCATCCTAGGAGTGTACATGTTCTTGGAATCGAAAAATGCCTTGCTTGAATCCAAAACATTTGAAAACAAACATTCACAAGATTCCTGAAAATTTCAAACCCTTTAGCGGAGAAAATAACTTTGACAAAATCCAAGTGTTATTGCTTGCCCTAGGGATTTCATCCTTAGAGGCTTCTAAGTATTTGGATTTACATCTTAATTTTCTCTCACTAAAGTCAACATTAGGGGACGATTGCCTTGTTTTTCTTGATTTCCACATAATGGGCTTTGTGGGATGAAATTTTTTTGGGACATTAAACATTTAGTTTGAAGAGCTAATCAAGGGAGTGTTTGTGGTATAAAAAACTCATTAAGCAAAGTTAAGAACAATTGAACCCCACACGTGCTTGTTATCTTTTGGTCATATGGTTTTCCATGCAAACATTGGTCTTTTGGGTTTGAAATACTCTTAGGGAAAAGCATGTTCTTCACTACCTTGGTCTTGTAAACAAGTCCTCTTAGGTTAATCTAGGATCAAATTAAACACTTCATCCATCCCCAAACATTTATCATCTCCATCCCACAAACAAGTTTTAGAGATTTGGAAGCATCATTATCTAGATTGGGGTACATCCTTAAACCAAATTAAAATCATCTATTTAGTTAGGTGTATGTGAATGAATCCTTCCTCACACACTTAGTTAAATTATCACCCTTTTGAACGAGTTCATCCTAAGATAACATCTAACATATTGGGATCTACAAATTCATTATCCAAATCAATCAATCAAAATCAAATCCTAAAGTCTAGCATTGATCCAAAATTCCTAAAATCTCAACACCCGTGTCACTCACCCTTTCATCTTCCATCCCATCATTGGTCCTAAATCCCTTAGAGGTCAAGAAGGTCAAAACATAAGAAAACATGGAATATAAGCTCGATTCATACATCATGAGTAATCCAAGTCAACCAAACTATCAAAGCCAATACTCACATTTGTACAATCCATACATGAGATCTTTATCTCCTCCAAACCTCAATGATATAACAAATGTGAGTTTTCCCAATCTAAATTTTGAAACACCTTTTCCTATGGTAGATTTAAATCAAAGCCAAAACTTACAAATCTATCAACCAAACAATCAAGGCATGAGTCTTCCAAACAACACTATACCACCAAATTTGTACATGCCAAATGTGACTGTACCAAATCCAAGCTTACCAAACATAAACATATCAAATCCATACTTGGTAAACTTTGCAAATCCCACCAATGTTGTTCAAAGTCCAAGCAAAATATTGATAAATCAATGTATTGATCCAAGTCAAGGTAACACCATGCAAAATCAAAGTTAACTAAATCAAGGCAATATGTTTTCAAATCAAAACAATGTTCAAAGTCAATCTATAATACCAAATCTATACATCACACCAAATCAGAACATTATCCAGAAGCAATTTGTCCATGATCCTAGGAAAACACCACAAGGATGAATTACAAATATGCTTGCTCAACAACCAATTCAACCATATCAAGAATGTCAAGGTAAAATATTGCGAAACAAAATTACTACACTCAAAAAACTCATTGATTCATAACACCAAGAGACATCTCCACCCCAAAATCAATACACTCTTCCATTGGCTAAACCATGTCATCAAAGAATTGGGTTGTGTCCCCAACCACATCAAGAACAATATCTCCAATGTCAAGAAGTTGGATATCAAGATCAACAACAAACCCAACCTCCACATCTCGAAAATCAATCACCACATCTCAAAGATCAATCACCACATCTCCAAACTCAATCGCCACAAGGTCAATTTAAAGTACAAATCTCACAAGGTAAAAAATGAAAATACAAACCACTTGGGGAACCAATCAAATCAATCATGCAACGGTTGATACACGAAATTCTCATTAAAATCCCCGTTTATGTGAATTATCAAGAGCCCATGGTGAAACCACCAGAGTATAACAATAAGCACTTTTGTGATTTTCACAAAGTAAAGGGACACACACCATCAAATTTTATTCGACTTAAAAATATTGTCCAAGACCTTATTGATAAAAAAATAATAACTATTGGGGACAATGATTAGGATTCAACCACTAGCGATAGAAATGACAATCTCTCCTCCATAATTGTTGAAAATAATGATCAAGATCTATCCATCAATGAGCACCTTGAAGATGTTTCTACCTCATCCCAAGATCAACTCAACATACATCAAGAGTCACTTTTTGATCATGATAAATACCCCTCAACAATATCCAACAATGATCTATTCAAAGGAGTGTTAACATTATTTGATCCTATAATTGGTGATCCTTCCACCAATGATCATGTTGAAAGTGTCTCTACATCACCTAATGAGTTGGAGGACATATCTCAAGATTTTACCCCAAAGCATGATCGACATCTTTCACCAAAGTCTAGCAATGGTCCTTTCCAAGACATATTGACATCCTTTGACCTCATGGTTGCAGATATTGAATAAATCCTCAACTCAACATTTGATCCAAATCCATTCAAAGATCAAGAGGATATTGAGCCACCTACCATGCCTAATGACGAGGTCCAAGAATCCTCTATAAGAAATCCATCCTTTGAAACTGGCCCATGTTAAGAATGTGATCCAAAGCATGTTAAAAGCAATTCTAAAATTAATCAAGATCAAGAATTTATATCTCCAAGGTATTACAATGATCTAATGGATACTCTCCTATCTATACAAGATGTCGCAAATGATGATCATATCCATATAGCATATACTCCATCATCTACCCATGAGATGCTTTCTTTGGATGGACATGTAGATGATCTCCATTCAGAATAGGATTCCTTTACTCGTGACATAATTACACAAAAGGGGTAGGTTATTGATTCCTACAGTCAAATTGAGTTGTCAACATCAGGATCAAATGTATCCCAAATTCAGATTGAGGACATCATGTATGAAGATATCCAACATTATCCACTCAAAGAAATAGGTCAGACCAAACATGATATTCTAAATTTAGCAGAGCAACAAATTGAAATAACATCATCTGCAATAGTCATTTATTAGATAATGCTTGCTAAACGGGAACTCTAGAAATAGGTAGAATCAAAACATGAAGGTACTACTTCCACCATACTGGGGGAAACTTCATCTCAAGCAAATGTCAACATAGGGAGCATGAAGAATCTTTATGATGAAACCAATGCCAATACTACAACCAACCACATCCCAAATCTTCATCCACCCATCACCCCATCCACAAATTGGGACCAACATCAAAAGAAAGATCTGAAGCAAAGCACAAAGAATGTTATCAAAACAAATGAAAAATTTAAGCAAAAAGGACAAAGCAAATAAAAATGGATACCAAAAATAAATAAAGAAAAGTATCCCTCCAAAACTCCTTTAGTTAAAGAAACTATGGGGAAAAATTAAAAAGGGAAAAGTATCCATCAAAGATGTCCACAAAGGAAAAATAAGGCTTCTCAAGTGACGTACAAATTATATCAAGCAGTTGGTCCTAATTCCATGCACGCTTTTGTATCCACCCATCATTGCTCATCTTCCCAAGTTTGGAGAGTCAAAGGTTCCAAGCTGTCAAACAATCCATCTCCTGTTCCTAAACACACTCCACCATCCATGCCTCCACACATGATATCTAATTCTCACATTGACCATGTATTGGAAGCAACCCTTCATCATAAGGATTCAAAAGGCACTCTATCGCGATGTGCGCACAAAGACAAAGTTAACTTTAATATCAGCAAAGAAGATCATGAATCTCAAATGTTGTATTCAAGTGCTTGTATCTTGGCAAAGCAGCTTCTTCAAGCTAGATATTGATGGCACATTATGATAGAAGCATATACATCGACAACACCAGGTGGTTCAACATGGGCTTAAAATCTTTCAGCAAAAAAATCCAAAAAAATATAAAAAACCAAAAAATTTAGAAAAAGGATTGAAAATGGTAAAGAGAAAAATTGTCCTCTAATGAAAACCACTTCGGTGGCACTTTGGATAGGTACCATGATGAAAACCTAGCAAAAAGACATCATGTGTAGAATCGAGCTATGTGTGCCATTTTAGGAGGAAGCATCTTATCACATCCATAATAAATCCAACATTCCATCCATCTTATCCATAATAAATCCATTCATCCATGAACCATTTATCCAATCCATTTTCATATATCTACATCCATCTATCTACCTTATCTTGATCTTGGAAAATTTTGGTGCACACTTTACACTTGCTTATGGTAAACATCTTGACATGGATCATTTTCATTGATCCTATCCTACCCAACATTATCTGAGCCATGAAGCACTATCCAAATGATCGTCCTTTGTTCGAACACCTTATCTTATAGCAATATAATCCTTGGCATCCTTTGCATGATTACAATATCTATCCATTCATATACCAATTTAAGCATCCACCCATGACATTCCCTACATTGCTAAACACTGGGGGCAGATATTTACATCTTGCTTCGGGAATAAATCTTGATCTATATCCTCTAACTTATGTGGTGATCCAAAAATTGGAAAATGTGAAATTAAATTAGTTAAGCATTTGTGAGCCAAAATCTAAATTACTAGCCCATGGCATATTTTGACAAGAAGATGTTCCTTATCAAGCTTTATATTTCATCGAACATTGATCCAAACAATCAATATCAATCACATCTAATGTGAACATCAACGTCACATCACATCATTCAAACCAATTTTGTTCCAAGCCAAGCTTAAAAATTTTGATCAATCAAATCCAATCAATCCATCATCATCTTGGGATATCCTTCCCAATCCTCATGTTTTTTAACACTATCCTTGCATTGTTGTGTATCCTCAACAATGTTATCATCATCAATCCATCAATGTGATTAATCAACCTTAGCTTGGTTTTCAACAAAATCCCAAAACAGAGCACTAATATCATATCCATATCCAAATCGTCAAAATCATGCAAAAATTCAAAAACATCCAAATCATATCAAAATCCCAAAATAGGTCAAAAAGTCAGAAAACATAAAAAAAAATGGTATCTGAACTACGTCATCTCTGAGCTTAAATGTAGGCAAGGCTAATATTTGATGGGCCCCCAAGACACAAAATCCAAAAACATTCAAAAAATCTCAAAAATACCAAAAACATTGGAAAATTTGAAAATTAAAACATTTGTAAAACATCTTGAAAAAACCCAAAAACAGCCTCATAACATTTCAAAAACATCAAAAATATCCAAATATTAAAAAAAAATCATTTGTCCCATTTCACTTTCACCCACAATAATCTCATCCATAATAAATCAATGGTCACCTTCATCCTTTGGAAAAACAAACAGAAACAACCACAACAATCAGCAAAAGAAAACTTCAAATGCAAAATCAAAATTGAAACAACAAACTTTTAAATGCAAAATCAAACTCTTGATCATTCGCAAAAATGCTAATCGACCTTATATCAAAGGCCTTTTCGAGCAACCTATCAACTTGCCACCATCCACTAACATGTCCTAGGATGTATCCTTCCTACATTGGGCATTATCTATTGGCAAAACACTTTCGATACTTACCCTAAATAAAACAACTTTCCACCGTCCACTAACATGTCCTAGGACACATCCTTCCTACAATGGGCATTATCTTTTGGCAAAATCAGTTTGGATTCTTATCCTAAACAAAACACATCCCCTTGGCTAGGGTTATGAAGAACATTAGCTTGTTTGTTCACTTGATCTTTTCTTTGATTTATCATATTGCACTCATTCCAAGGACCTCTTGATGATGTCTAATCAAAATTATTTAGAGAGAAAGGAATGGGGAATTGATCATTATCTTTCATTTTTTGTGCTTGTTGGACGTTCTTGTAATATAACCTTGGTGAATACTTTCTTTGTTAGGTATACATGGAGGGTGTTTTAGGTGTCTTATTGACCACATAGGAAGGATTTCCTTTCTATGTTTTGGTCCAAGATGTTTGAAAAATCTTAAGTACATCCTAGTGAAGTTTCCATATGTTAGGTGTGAATAAGTATACTCCTATCTATTTGTCGAGTCAAATTCCATCACACTAGGTACAATGACATCCTGGTTCTTTATACCTTGATGCATTGTATCTATGTGTTTTATCAAACATAAGGTAAATGACCCTTTTAAAATCCCAATTCCTGATAAGAAATACATCATCATCATCATCATCATCATCATCATCATCATCATCATCATCGTCATTCATCATCATATCTAATAAAGTCTTAATGCTTCATGGACTTGTTAGATCCTCTTGTCATCATTCTTTTCTTCTTATTCTTCTATCTTTACTAACATTTCTATCCAAAATTGGTGTGTTGTATCAAAATATACATGAGGCTACCCATGGCCGATGAATGTCTATACATCATCAAAATTGTCTACATCAAATATCTGATCTTTCTAAAGAATTATCTTTCATCCTTTGATCAATAGAACCACTCGTCTCGCATTTTATCATGATCTCAATTGGAAAATCTAACATTTCTGCTAGATCTCTTGAGGGGGCAATATACCAGTGTAATCCTTCTTGCTAGGGCAACCATGGGGCATATGAAAAATCATTTTTTTTTTTGAATTTTGATCTTGGCAGCTTATTCTTTGAACCAACGCAACAAGTGCATTGCTTCAAAGAGGGGCAAAATGTAGACATGAAAAATATACAGATTGATCCTACACACTTGATCCTGATCTTACTGACATCATTTCTTCCTAAATCATCCTCTTTACTAATCAATATAATTGAATAATCTTTATTTGATTAAATTCATCATATTTCCTCTCTTAATTAAATAAATCAAATTTATCTGATTAAGTCATTCTCTTCCATTAACTAAATAAATCATTTTTTTAATTAATCCTACAGCCTATCTTTTAATTAAATATTTCACTTTATTTAATTAACTTCTGAAGTAATATCTTTAAATTAAATAAATTAACATTTATTTGATTTAATCTAACATCATCCCCCTTTAATTAAATAAATCAAACTTTATTTAATTAAATCTAAAATCATTATTCCTCTCAAATTTGATTTATTTAAATCTTAAGATCTAAGTCAAAATTATCAAATCATCTAATTTCTACCTAAATTAATCAAATCATGATTAATCCTAATCATAATGAGTCCAATCCTCTAGATTTTGCAACTTGCACAATAAATCAATTTATTTGATTTATAAATTCATCAATTTCCTTCAAAAGGGCATCTTTTGTGGAATATTCTTCCAATTCAAAATTCCCTCCAAAAGGGGATGGGTACTTCCAACAAGGCATTAAAGGCCTCTTACATGTCATTTTCCTTGATCCAAGTGACATTTACTCCATTCCTCTCTCCCTCCAACTTGTAATTTCATCAAATTCAAATTTGATTCTAATAGCATTTATGTGCACATTCATCAAAATGTGCTCATTCCTCCTCTAATCACATGTGGACAAGTGGCCTTCTCTCATTGGTTGGTCTTTTATCCCATATTCTTCCTATTTCAAATTCCTCCATCCTTATCTTCTATAAATGAGAGCTTCTCTATTGATTTGAGGAGGCACAATTGCATCCACAATCCAAACAAGCTTATTATACACAATTTCATCCACAACTTCATCCATTGCATTTTGAATTTCATAGTTTTGTATCAATCTTATCAAGGTTTTATCAAATTTGCATTAAGGAATCAAGGATCTTCATCAAATCACACAAAGGAGTTGGGAAAGGGTCATTTCCTACACACAAATTGGCACCAACTCCCCCATGGGATTGAGAATCTGCATGTTTAAATAGGATTTCATTGATTTTCATGTTTTTTTCTTCATTTCTTTCTTATTTTGAGCATTGTAGATGAATTTCATGAGGAATCTTAGTTCTAACTTGCATTTGGATCTAATAGTGTGTTTTTTTGCTATGTTTGTGCAGTTCTAGGATTGGGGTTCACGGTTCTAAACATAGATAGAAATGCATGTAGTTGCATGCTACACACTAGATTCCACCTTGCATACTATATCTCTTGCTAAGTGTTCCATGCAAGGTTGGGTATTCTTCAAGTAAGAAAAATATTGGGGAATCATAGCTTCGTGGTTGGGAAGAAAAGTGCCTGAAACATGTTCTCATCCAAGGGATGCGGCGGGAGTTCAAGAGGATCACATGGAATCCCATAATCTTGATTATTGTACTATGTATACTATGATGTAATTGAGAAGACTAAGTGGAAAGATGGCCCAAGTCTAATTATGTAACTTGTAATATTGACATTTGGAAATGAAGAAAACATATTATTTTGACATGAGATGCTATGATGGAAAATGGTTAATTGACTATGTCTTAATTTTATTATTCATAATGTCATATTTATTTATTTTTGTGTGTTAATTAGATTGACACATTACAACTTATATCAATTAATTCTAGGGAATGGGATTTTGTATTTTCTTGGCCTATTTTTATTTTTTTCTTTCTTCTTTTAAAATTCATCTATAGCCTCATTCTTGGCCTTCTTATCTACATACTCCCTTCAAGTACCAACTTTCTCATTACTGGGATCCTTAAAGAATGTGAGAAGATATTGTGTATTGTTTTAATGTTGCATCAATTTATAATAAGGTATTTGAGAGACCTAAGATGTTAAGGTTCTACAAACTCAAGATAAATATATTTTTTATCTACCATAAACACCACCTTGTTCTCCAATTTCATCACAATATTAAAAATATCTCTCCCTTTCTTGCATAGGTGATTTAAATTTTATTAAAATATCATAGGAAAATGTATAGATGGAGACCATCAATAAGCTATTGATTTTTTATAGGATTTGGTTTCTTACCAATTTGTTTAGTCTCTCAATGCATTTCCCAACCTAAGCAACTCACTAATAAAATAAAGAGTTGAAAGTATTATCAAGACCCATATGTAAAATCATGGTTAATTAAAGTTTTTTTTTGTAGGTTTTCCATTATTTTCTCCCTTATGGTCTCACATAAATCATAGGTTTTCCATTATTTTCTCCCTTATGGTCTCACATAAATCATACTCCTTTCCCTTCATGCCTATTTAAGGTGCTACAAAGCTATATTTATTGTTCTTTGAGTCCTCCTTATTAGTGATGTAAATTTTGTATGGTATAATTTTTTCACCTAATTCACCCTTAAGTTCTAATTTTCTACCACTATGATCCTACCATTATATGCTTCTCTCATAAGTTTAATGGCCTTTTTTTCCCCTACAAGTTCCTTGGTAACTCCCCTCTATCCCATAGTCTAGTCTCTGCCTTGATTATATTATTCTTAATATGGAATAATTGGTTGAGATAAAAGAAGTCTCCGTTAATCTATCTCAACAAAATCCTTGTCCAATATTCCCATCCCTAAAATTTAGGAACTCCCCCCAAGAATCAAGCTTTAGCTTCCTAATGTTTCTATATATTTTTAGGTTCTCTTCAATGCTCAAGTATTTTAAGGTTTGAATTTATACTAAAAATATAATATTTTCCATTTCAATCAATTTTGTTTTGATATTTTGTTTTCATATTCTACGTACAAAACATTCCCTAGTACAATTTAGAAGGAAAACTCCATGTCATTCTTCATCACCTTCTATGGATCATTTTTTGTAAATAAGTTGTATGGTATCCTTCACATCAACTAGTTTTGGTGTCATAATTCCTATCATTATTCAATTTCACCACTTATTTTGTAATTTGAACTTCCTCTAACCCTATGTAAAAATCCTATCTCACAACTCACTCAACAATGTGTTCACTCACTTTTTACACTTATCTTTTTAGTGAATCGCACTCATACTCATACTCATTTATTTTTATATTTTTTTCACCCTACATGCATCATCATTGAACTCTTAACTTATTTATATCTATTTTTCTCTTACCTTTCCATTAAATTTGAGAATTATTCCTTCTCAATGTGGTTTTTATTCCAAAACTAGACATAAACCATAATCATATACCTATATTACATATTGTACAAGGTGTTCCTTCCACACCTCCTCATATTGAGTCCTTCCCTCAATTTTTGGTATAATATGGATTTAATTACCTGATATATTTACATGCCCATTAAATAAATCATTTTTCAATGCCTTTAATTTAATTTCTCTTGATCTCAATAGGTGGTTGACGTTGTAACGCCCCCACCAAGGAACCCCATAGGACAATACTAAACTAGGTCAACTTAATGGAATACTTTTTTTTTACATGATAAACTAATCCTAGGTCCTCTAAGGTTCCTCGACTATGCTACTCACACAACTAACGTCAAGATTACTAGAACTTTAATTAATGATAAAAGATATATGAACGATCTAACATGTAAGGTTCATTTTAAAGCACCAAATTAAATGATCCTATATTACTCACTTCCATAATGTGATAAATGATAATCAAACATTAAAGATCTTTTTTGAGCTAACTAATAAATGAATAATGCATTACTTTACAATACTCTTTACAAGAAGAGATCATCAATAATTGTTACATCGTTATAATAATTACAAAAATGCTTCCCTTAGTACATGTGGGAAGATTACATCAAATTACATTAGGAAATACAAACATAAATACAACCCAATATACAAATACATAATAGGATGTCTTCTCAAACTTGAACAAGAGCTGGAGTCCACAATGTGAAGATCAAACACCACACTCATCAACATGCAACAAAAATTACCAATAGAGGAAAAAGCACCAACCTCCTAACCATGTGGAACCCTTAGGTCCACCCCCCGTGCTAGGAGATAACACAAGGTTCCACATCCAATAGATAATTAGGAAAACAACAAGATAACATAACCAAGGTTATACACGGCTCCACACAACATTTTTAACAATGTTGACATCACTTCTAGAGGCACAAACACAACAAAAAGAGGAAATAAAACAAGGGATTTCTATAATTCAATAGGGAGGAGTGACATCACATGGTCCTAGCATGGGTTGTTCTTGCAGTCTCTCACTAGACCCCGACCCCCATCTATGATTGTCCTGGTAAACCTATCACTAGGTCCCAACCCCATTGGGTGACACATGCGGAACCAACATTCCTTTTGTGAGGACAAGGAAGTTGATATTACCAACCAAGCCTTCTCAACCCATCATTAGCCTATATGAGCACTACAGGAAATGTGTGAGGCATCCATTATCTTGATTAATGTGAATTCTACCCATCCCCCTAATTCATTATTAAGGTTATCACTGGATTAAGAAACCCTCCAATGGGTTGTCCTGGACACCACTTTGGGTTCCAGCCCCCATTGAGAGTCACTCCCCCTACTTGCAACTAGAAAACCCTTCAATAGAATAACATTACAACATCTCATAAATCCATACATAGACAGGAGGCAACAACCTTAGGGATTGTGTTTCACACAATACACATGACCCACAACATTGGAAAACCATTTCCAAGGTTAAATGGTCATAAGGACCATACTTACAAATATATATCCCCTCCCATGCCTCTAGAAACCAACATACTAAACATACTTCCCAATGGCACATAAACTTGAACATACTTTACATAGACGAAATCCATCTTTAACAATAATATAAACACTTAATCCAATAACTAAGACACATTGTTTAATACAAACAATTAATTATAGTATTATAACCATAAAGACATTCCTTAAATAAAGAATTATTCACTACAAATAATTATATTTAAGAATACTGTATCAATAATAAAACCATCATCTCTATTGAACTAGTTACCATGAAACCCTAATATTGAGGTTACAACTTTATTGTTATATTAAAATAAAAAGATTCTAATTAATTAACTCACATGGAAATTCGATTAATCGACTCTTAAATTATAATAAATATAAGTAACATTTATTTACTAATTAGTGTAGACAAGGAAAATATACTAATTGATCCTATACACATAATCTTGATCTTACTAACACCAGTTCGTCCTGAATCATCTCCTCTACTAGTCATTTAATTAAATAATCTTTATTTAATTAAATTCACCATATTTCATCTCTTAATTAAATAAATCAAATTTATCTGATTAAGTCATCATCTCCTATTAATTAAATAAATCATTTTATTTAATTAATCCTATAGTTCTTCTTTTAATTAAATAATTCACTTTATTTAATTAATCTCTAAAGTCATCTCCTTTAAATTAAATAAATTAATCTTTATTTGATTTAATCTAACACCACCCTCTTTAATTAAATAAATCAAAATTTATTTAATTAAATCTAAATGCATGTTCCTCTCAACTTTGATTTAAATTAATCCAAAAATCTAAGTCAAATTGTCAAATCAACTAATTTTCATCTAAATTAATCAAATCTTGATTAATCCTAATCCTAATCTATCAAATCCTCTAGATTTCACAACTTATACAATAAATCATTTTATTTTATATATAAATTCTTGTATTTTCTCTCAACTTGGCATCAATGAGGGAATATTCCTCAGATTCAAAAATCCCTCCAAAAGGGATGAGTACACCCAACAAGGCATTAAAGGCCTCTTACATTTCCTTTGCCTTGAGCCAAGTGGCATTTACTCCATTCCTTTCTCCCTCCAACTTGTCATCTCACAAAGGCCAAATTCTACCTAACCATATTTATTTGCACATTCATCAAAATGTGCTCATTCCTCCTCCAATCACATGTTAACAAATGGCCTCTTCCTATTGGTTGGTCTTTTGCCCACATTCATCCCTTTTGCCTCTTTTTCCATCATTCTCTTTTATTTATAGGAGGATCTTATTTCAACTTTGGATCCACAACTTCATGCAACATCATTATCTTCAACTTTTTGAGCAGTTGCCATCCATTTGTATCCATTTTCACATTTTTCATAGCTAGGTTATGAAGAAATTGCACCAAGGAGCATCAAATACTCATCATTGATCATCAAGCCTGCAAGGAATTGGGAAAGGGCCATTTTCCACATCAAAATGGCACGAATTCCCCCATGGGATTGGGAGTTTGTTCATTTGAATAAGATTTAATAAGCTTTGTTATTGTGTTCTTCATTTCATTTCTTGTTTTTATGTTTCAAATGAATCTCATGGGGAATGTTGCTTCTAACTTATGTTTTTGAGTTAATTGTGTGCTTTTTCTTTGTGTTTGTCCAGGTTTAGGATCACCGTTCACATTTTGGCACTAGAAGGAGGGCCAATTTGGAGAAAATTAACACATTTTTCTAAAATAATTATGGTTTTTTATTGATTTTTGTTGTCTACAAGGAAACTGCACCATTGGCCATCAAATTGTGCCGCTATTAGTCTAGCGGCACTAGCTAGCAACTCTTTCAAACTCCAAATTGCATCGTTGAGGTTTTCGCACCCAAAAAATTTGAATTTCAAACTGTGACGCCGGTCACCCAAATTCGAAACTCTGTCGCAGATTGAAATAGCTTCGCAATTTTGCTAATTGGTTTTGTGCAGACTACCACTCTCAGTCCTCAGCGACGCTATATAGCACCGCTGAATTTCCCAAACTGCACTGTATTTACAGACTGTGCCATTGGAGTTGGGTAAAAGGCAGTTTTCATATTAATTTCAACATGTGCTTTTTTCATTTTGGTTGTTTTTTACTTCTAACTGGTTTTTGACCTTTGTTTATGCAATATTAACTAGTTTTTGTAGGTTCGCTTGATCAAAAGTGAAGGAAGGAAACAAAGACCAAGAGTTCTTTACAACATCATTCCTTCATTGTATCAAGTGTTTTTAAACACTTTGGGGAGAAATTATAATCCCTTTTCTAAGGATTTTTCATCTTCTTGCTTTTTAGGACTCAATAAATTCCGTTTGGGCTTAAAAAGAACAAAACAAAGGGATTAAAAAGAACCATAGGCAACTTACTAGATTTTGTTTTGGACTTAACAAATGAACAAACAAATCTCACACTTCAAATTTGATTCTTAAAAAGAATTCATATCATTACTTTGTGGTTTAAAATGAACATGTGTACTCTTTGTTTTGTAATTCCTTTTACAATTTAATATCCTTTAAGAAAGATGTATGCACTTCTCTCACACCTAATGACGATCTTGAGAATCAAAAGCCTTTTCTTTAGATATTAAGTTGTGTAAGTGATTACCTCCACATTTCAATTTGGGTTCCTAAAATTGAACAAAATCTTGCTAGTGTGAGTGGAGTATATCACGAGTGTTCTCTCTTTTTTTCTCAACAAAAATTGATTAAACTACGGATAGGCTTGCTAGCTTTTGTTTATCCTTAGAGGGCTTGCCTGGTGGGAAAAATTAATCACCCTAGGGAATGATCCAATTGGTAACACGCTAAAGCCAAGCGACTTCCAACTAGTATATAAGTGTCGGTACTTGAGGAAAGTTCAAGTATCATGAGGATTGTTCTGACAAGAAGGGAAGCGATGGTCTTTTTCCATATGGATGATCCCCGATGAACGAAATGCCTATACTAGAATCTGTTTTGTAGCAAGCCAAATCCCTATCTGTTTGTTGGTGTAAGAATGGTCGTTTTGAAGCTGCCCCACATTTTTATGGCTCTTAGTAGAGATGAGAAGTATGCCATGGGAGTTTCATGGGTGTTGATGCTTGGTTGACTTGAGAAGTGTGTGTCGTGGAGGGGATCCAGTGTGGTCAAGCATCTAATCATCCACTAAGAGTAGGCGTAGCTTGATTTATCCAAGTGGGAACTCAACAAATATTGTCTCATTTTATCCTAGGGTTGTGCATCATATTGGCATCAAAACACCTTACTTGGATCTAAAACACTTGAAAACAAACATTCACCAAAACCTCAAAATTTCAAACCCTTTAGGAGGAGTAAATACCTTTGACAAATCCAAGTGCTCTTGCTTGCCCTAGGGATTCATCCTTAGAGGCTTCTAAGTATTTGGATTTATATCACAATTTTCTCTTACTAAAGTTAACATTAGGAAACTATTGCCTTGATTTCCTTTATTTCCACATAATGGACCTTGTGGGATAAAAATAAATTAGGACATTAGATGTATAGTTTGAAACATAATCAAGAAAGTGTTTGTGGTAAAAAGAATCATTTTAAGAAAGATAACAAACAATCAAACCTCACATGTGCTTGATCCCATGATTTCTCGAAAAGTCAAAATCCCCAAACCATGTCATCACAAGATCCTTAGTCCAAAATCTCATGAGGAATGTCTTTCAAGACTTCATGAAGTTAGAGAAAGGTTGGTCTACAATTTTGACAAGAAAGCTTCAAAGAACAATCCTAATTTGTATGAATTCTATTACCAACAAAATCCGAGTCTCTTTCAAAGGTTTGAATTTCTCACATAGGAAGTACAAGCATGTTCTTCACTATCGAGGTCTTATAGAAATGAGCTCTATCTAGGTCTAATCTAGGATCAAAATCAACATTCTCATCCATCCCCTCAAATATCAATCAAATCCCATCTCACCAAACAACTCTTCAAATCTTGAAAAAATAAAATCACGCTAGACCTTTGGCAAATCCTTTAAATCAAATAAAAAATCATCTTGTTTGACTAAGTATGTGTGGATGAATCCTTCTTCATGTGATTAGTTAAATTATCAATCCTTGTGAAAAATTTTATTCCAAGATAAACATCCAACCTCTTGGGATTTATGCATCCATTATCCAAATCCAAATCCAAAACAAATCAAGAATCCAAAAAATCCAAAAGTCCTAAAGTCTAATATCCCTTCAAGATTCTTAAGAGCTTAATCATTCACACCATCCACCCTTCATCTATCTCATCACCATCCTTTTATCCTTGAAACAAACTTGGTTTTTCTTCTTTGTGCCTAAAATTTGACCCTTGTTTTATGGTGCAAACTTGATCTCAATACAAGAAGAACATGGAATCCAATAAGGAAACATCTACTTCAAGTGACCTAAGTCAAACCACACCTGGAATCAATCCCATTGGATCCAGAAACCCCCCACCCAATTTTCCTCCACTACCACAAGATCCTCAAGAGGAAGTTCATGTGGAAGACATCACCAATAATGTCTTAGGGATGACACAAGAGGAAATCATTGAAATGGTCCAAAATCTCAAAACTCACATAATTTTTAATATCATGATGATGCTCAATCCCTCCCAATATATGCTAGAGTTGGAAAAAGAAGGGGCTAAACTCCCTTTTGATTTTGATGTAGACACCATTATGGATAAATCCCTTGGGATCATGCCCTCAATCTCATCCATACCTCGATTTCAAAACATCACCCAAAGCATCCCACAAATCACATCACCCATTGCTCCAACTCAACCAATTGTCAACAAGGGGAGTTCATTACTTCATGCTCTTGAAACATACCCCCTTGTGAACAACCAAGGTTTGGATTCAAATACCATATTGGGTCAATCTGTCCCATTGAATCCATTACACCCATATGTTTCATTCACATTTCATGATCCCACCAATCCATCCTCTTTTCACACAACACCAACATATCCCCTCAACACACAAACCTCTATCCCCATGGCCTCACAAGGAGAAGGTGGATTATTTGGACTAGGGGGAATCTTTGGTCCCTCATCATCATTTTCCCAAGGGAATACACCACCCATTCTTCCTCTACTTCCCTTGCTAACATCAACACCCACACCAATCCTTGGTTTAGGGTAATCCCCTTTACTTATCCAAAATCAACCGAACCAAATCAGCACACCAAGCATATCAAATAATCCAAGCATGTCGTCGCTATCGCAACAACAGGTGGAAAAAATCCAAATACCTCAAGAAACCATCACACCATCCATGATAGCTCGAACATCTCAAAACATGGTCTGCCAAGGACCTAGCTCATCCACCATACCTCCTACCTCGAAACCCATCATCATTCCAACACCCCAACAACCACCCCAACAGAGCCTCATCACACCATCTCATACCATCCTAAATCTCCCACCTCTGCCACCAAATCTAAATGTGGCTAATTAATAAAGCATCACTTTGAAAGTAGCATGACAAGCCTACCAAAAGTCACTCCAACAATTCCAAACCCAACAAACTGTGCAAGCCACATAGTAAGCACAAATGCAACAAGCCACACAAAAAGCTCAATAGGTTGCTCAAGTGCAAGCACAAGCGTTGCTACAACAACAATAAACTTAAGTGCAAGCACACACTTTATTACAACAATAGAAAGCTGCACAAGCCGCCCAAGCCATGCAAACCACCCAAGCCACACAAGCCGCTCAAGCCACGCAAGTTGTCCAAGCACAAGCGCAAGCCCAACATCAAGAACAACAAGCCTTGTTATAGGATAGGCTTACCAAAAATCCTCACATCAATACCAAGTGCAAAAACAAGTAGTGCAACAACAAGTGGCTCAATAGCAAGCCCAATAACAAGCATTGTTGGCGCAATAACACCAGCAAGCCCAAGAACAAGTGTTGTTTGCGCAACAACAGAAACAAGACCAACAACAAGCTTTGTTGGTACAAAAATAACTGCAAGCATATCAGCAATCATTAGTTGTGCAACAAACTTTCGCTAATGCACCACCCAGTCCACAATTCGCCACACCCGTCATCCAAATCAATACTCTAGACTAGAACACATTCATTCCACCACTCGATCCACAAAGTGATCTATCTGCCCAAATCAAGAAGCTATCAAAATAGGTGTTAGACATCCAATCAGGGAAGACCCCTAAATCACAAGGGAAACTATGCCCTTATCCATTCGACTAGAGCATTGTAATGAAACCATTCCCATAAGGCTTCAAAATCCCAAAATTTGACAAATATCGTGGGCTCAAAAACCCTGAAGATAACATCAGGGAATTCCATGTGCATTTCATGGAAGTAGCTTATGATGACTCCCATCTAATGAGGCTCTTCTCATGGAGTCTAGTTGGCCTAGCCATGGAATGGTTCTCTCGATTTCTTCCAGGAATCAAGAAATTCTAAGAAATTGTAGATGCGTTCATGAAAAATTATGCATTCAACATGGGTATGGACGTAAGATTGGAGGAACTATCTAACCTCAAACAAAGAAAAGGAGAATCATTTGCATATTTCTTACAACAATGAAAATCCAAAGCCAACAAAAGCAAATGGGCCATGCCATAGGAACAACAAGTCAGTACTATCATTATAAATCTCAAAGGAACACTAGCCTTCCATCCCAAAGTCTAGTGCATCTCCTCCTATGACCAACTCATCCCTAAAGCTCTCAGCATCGAAAGAGATCTCATCGCACAAGCGGGAAAACTTGCTTATCAAGATAATCATCCATCGACAAGATATAATGGAAAACCACGAACATGGGTGAAAAACAAGAATGTAACCAATGATGGTTTTGTTGACGCTAAGGTTGTGATCAATGCTCCAAAGCCAAACACACAACAAAAAACATATCAACAACCCCAGAATACCCAAAACACTCCTTGATCTAACACATCTCATTAGTAAAACAACACCCAAGTAATTAATAATGTCAATGACCAAAGTGGGCCATCTACAAGAAACCGATATCCCCTAAAGCAAAAATACACATTGCTTGGAGAATCGGTCGAATCTGTCATGAAGCGACTTATCAATGCTAATGTCATCACACTCCCTACTATTTAGAATTACCAAGAACATCAAGTTAAGCCACCTTGGCATAATGAAAACCAATTGTGTGATTTTCATAAAATAAAGGGACACACAACAACCAGTTGTATGAGGCTCAAAAATCTAATCCAAGACCTCATTGAAAACAAGACCATCAAAGCTAAACAATTGGCTAGAAATCAAGACCTTAAGATATACACAAATCCGATTCTGGATCATGACAAGTCAAACAACAAAAAAAAAGGAAAGAAGTATGGCAGCGTCAACCAAATTTATGACCTTGTTGTCGCATCTTTCGATGAATGTGTAAGTGTTATCCATATCCTAGGGTCCAAGGCTGATTGTGGAGTCACCATACGAAGTGGTAGAATTACAATCCTTGGACCATCCATGCAAGTCAGAGCACCCCCCACAAATTCAAAAGTAGCGCCCATGGCTATAATGTTTTAGAACAGTTGAAGAAGACACTCGCTCAGATCTCCATCATGGAGTTATTGAAAATTTCTCTTGTGCATAGGGAGATTTTAGAAAGAGACCTTGCTGAGTCTTCTGTACCCACGAACCTTGATGTGGACCAATTTCAAGATATATTTGGAAACACCACTATGCCACATCTCCTCAAATTTTTTGAACAAGACCTCCCCACCCAACCATCTCACAATTGTGCACTTCATCTTGAGGTCTTTGTTTATAAAAATTAATTCAAGAGAGTCTTGGTGGATGGAGGTGCAAGTTTAAACATCTATTCTCTCAAGCTCATAAAGAATCTATGATTCTCTAAGGACTCCATTGAAAAAGGAAAGGGAATCATAATAAGAGCTTATGACAATCAAGAAAGAGTGTCTCAGGGTGCTATCTAACTCCCTATTCAAGTAGGGCTAGCCATTATGGAAACTGCCTGCTAGGTCCTTGACCTTGATTTTCCTTATAACATCCTCCTGGGATGTCCATGGAACCATGGGATGCAATTAGTTGCCTCAAACTTCCACCAATGAGTCAAGTTCCCATATCAAAATCAAGAGGTCACAATCCATAGTGATCCTGAGCCCTTTGCTTACTATAGAAACTTGGAAGAAAAATACTATAAAATCCCCCAAGTCCCAAAGAATGATGAAGGTACTTCAACTCCATATGTGGACCCAACTACCTTGGCCTCCACTTCTGGGACAAAGACACCTGTCATTCCTGATATTTTTGAAATCAAGGTCATTATCCAAGACAACGGTTGTGGGGATTAAAAAATGAAGAAAAGTGCTTTCGTCCTAAGGGAGATGCCTCAATATCCTAGGTCACATGGACAACCCCAACCAATGGAAATTCCATCCCAAAATTTTAGGGAAAATCCTTCTATATTTAGATGTTGGGGGGATCTAAGTCAGGAAATAGTAGATGAAAGAGACATATCAAGATTGCTATACCAAGATGAAAGGCCCGTGCTTGATCTTCCCATGGATGAAAGTAGCAAAGGATTGCAAATGATGCTTGGTATGGGCTATAACATAAACAAGAGGCTTGGATAGAATGACAAAAATCTTCTAGTACCTCTCATTCCTGAGATGCATATGAGAAATATCGGCCTCGAGTGTACCCCTTCGAGTATAACCATATGTGGTAGAAGTCCCCCCATTAAAGCAGTTGAAACTCCCCCTCAGCTACCAGCAACTGCCTTTCATTTACCAGTATCTATAAGTCTACCCATAAAAAATTTTACCTTTGACATAACTAATGTTTTTAGTGATAGTGAGGAGGATACCCTTGCTAACTTGCCTATGCTTTTCAAAGATTCCTCCCTATTCATGATTAGTACCATGTCTTTTAAGTCAGACCATCAAACCCATGAAATAAACCTAGTCTATCCCCAACTCATTGATTACAACCAACGAGGACCACCAATCGAAAATGATGAGGCGCTCTTGAAATTCATGGGATTACAAGATATGGTACCATATGGATATCAAAAAGTTGGGTTCGATATCATACTAAATACACAAGCCTATTATAGGGGAACGATTGAATCCTTTAGTTGCAAAAGTGAAAATTTAAGAATAATCTCTAGGTCTTTAAGTGAAAACCACACTGTGGCACTCTCTGACTCGAAATAAGTAAAAATAAAGGATGCATCCAACGGTGAAAACATTTTTGAGGTGAAAAAGGATGAAGGATTCAATCTTCCTCTCAGTGCTATCCATCAAGTGAAGTCAACGGTTTTGGCAAAAAAGTGCAATCCAGTTAATCTGGGAACAAAAGAATTGCCACACATAAAATTCTATGCCGAGTCACTTCTCACAGAAGAACAAGAACTTCTAGCTATGTTCCTAAAAGAAAGAAAGGTGAAAATTGCATGGAACTACACATACATGCCTGGTCTTGGTCTTGAGGTTGTGGTTCATCACCTAGTTGTATATCCCAAAGCAAAGCCAGTAAGACAAAAGCTAAAGAAGATGCACCCACAAATCACACTATTGGTCAAAATGGAATTACAGAAACTCCTAGATGCAGGGTTCATATGACCGATTGATTATCCAAAGTGGGTCTCAAACCTTCTACCTATTTAGAAGCCCACTGGGGGCATCCACATTTGCACTGATTTTGGAGACTTGAACAAAGCATTTCCTAAGGATGAATTTCCACTTCCAAACATTGACATGATCATGGATATGATGGCAGGACATGAAATGCTCTCATTAATGGATGGATTCTTAGGCTACAATTAGATCATGATAGCTAAGGAAGATCAACACAAGACAACGTTCACTTGTCCATGGGGGAAATATTGCTAGAACATGATGCCATCTGAGATGAAGAACACAGGAGCAACCTACGAAAGGGCCATGAAAATAATCTGTCATGATATGATTCACAAGTCTGTAGAGGATTATGTGGATGACATATTGGATAAATCAAGAAATAAAAGAGATCACATAGCAACATTGAGTTCCATCTTTGACAGAATAGAAGAATATCGGGTAAGGCTCAACCCTAAGAAGTGTGTCTTCGGGGTTCAATCAAGAAAGCTTCTAGGGTACATCATATCCATGAGAGGAATCAAGGTAAACCCCACCAAAGTTAAGAAAATCCTTGAAATGGAGGCACCAAAGACATTGAAACAACTAAAAGGCCTTCAAGGGAGACTCCATTCCATTCGTTGATTCATAATGCATCTAGTAGATAAGGCAATCCCATATTCTCATCTACTCCACAATGGGGTAGCATACAAATGGGACAAGAAATGTGACTAGGCATTCAACAAGATCAAGGAGTACTTTCTCATACCATCAGTCTTAATTCCACCAATTCTAGGTAAAACCTTGATCCTTTATATATCAGCAATAGCAATGGCCCTTGGTGATCTCTTAGCACAATAGGAAGAAAACGGGAAGGAGAGAGCTATTTACTACATCAGTAGAACCATGGTGGGACACAAGCTGAATTACACACCCATTGAGAAGGCCTTCTTAGCAGTCATGTTCATAGCACATAAGTTTAGACATTACATGCTAGCACATTAGATCAAGCTCATTGCAAAGATAGACCCACTCAAGTTCCTGCTTTCCAAAGCAACTCTCATAGGACAGCCAACAAAGTGGGTTATGATTTTGACAGAGCATGACATTGAGTATGTAAAATGCAAGGCTATTAAAGAGAAAGCAATTGTAGATCAACTGGTAGAAGCCCCAATATATGTAGAGAATCCACTGGTATCAGAGTTCCCCAACGAATCAATCTTCAACCTTAGTGTAGTGGATCACTGGAAAATGCACTTTGATGGATCCTACACATAGCATGGGTCAGGAGTGGGAATCTTCTTCATCACTCCGCAAGGGGATTGCACACCTAAATCATACAAGCTATCATTCCCATGCACAAACAACATCAAAAAATATGAGGCTCTTGTCATAGGGCTGAGAATTGTGGCACAATGGTAGATCATGTTACTCAAGGTCTACAGAGACTGACAGCTCATAATCAACCAGGTAAATGATGAGTATCAAATAAAGGATGACAAGTTGACTCCATATAAGAAATTGGTGGAAAGACTCAAGGAATCCTTCATTGATATCACATTTGAACAACTACCAAGAGAAAATAATAGAGCAAAAGATGCAATGGCTATGATCAAATCACTCCTAGAGATCTTGCACAACATTCCAAAGCAATAATTCTATGTAGAGCAGCTTCTCGTACTAGCATTTGAGGTACTAGAGTCTAAATTTGTATGAAAAATTGTTGGTCCCGGTAATCCTTGGTACTATGATATATACACTTACCTGAGAATAGGAGTCTTCCCTGCTAACATAACCTAAAACCTCAAAAGATCCTTTATCAGAAAGTTGACCTGCTTTGTTATCCTAGGTGACATCCTATACCATAGGAGCATTGAGGGAACCCTTTTACGATGCTTAAATGCTGAGGAAGCTTTAACTGCTTTGACGGAGGTACATAATGGCATATGTGGTTCACATTTGAGCAATATGACCCTAGCCAAGAAACTGCTAAGGATGGGGTACTATTAGCCTACAATGGAAAAAGAAGCACATGATTATGTCAAAAGGTATTTGCAGTGTCAGCAGCATGGGGACCTCATCCATGCACCAGCTCAGGAGCTCAATCCAATTGTCACACCTTGGCCCTTTTCATAGTGGGGGCTCGATCTCATTGGTAAAATCACCCCCACCTCATATAGTGGACATAAGTTCATCATCACTGCCATAGAGTACTTCACGAAGTGGGTGGAAGCCATTCCCATGACCTACATCATAGGAAAGCAGATATCCAAGTTCATCTTGAACTAACTTATTTTCCAATATGGTGTCCCCCAAGTCATTATCTTAGATAACGAGACACCTTTCAAAAATCAAGATGTTCACGACCTGTGCCAAAAGTTTAAAATCCAACATTTCTTTTCCACTCCATACTATCCCCAAGGAAATGACCAAGCAGAAGCTACCAATAAGACCATCCTGAAAATACTCAAGAAAATAGTCAATGACGTTGGTCGTGACGAACATTTGTAGCTAAATACCACCTTATGAGCCTACTAAACAAGCATCTACACACCAATAGGTGCCACCCCCTTCTCCCTAGTCTACAGATCAGAAGCCATACTCCCCATTGAGATCGAGCTCCCATCCCTGAGAATATCATTGCATAATCTCATTATAGATGAAGAATACCAGGTATCACGATTGAACAAGCTAGAAATACTGGATGAGTGGCATATGGATTCCTTAAACCATTTACAAGTCTATCAAAACCATCTCAAGTGGAGCTACAATTAGAAGATCAGGAGTTGGACCTTCCAAGTAGGAGAGTTGGTACTGAAGGAGAATAAAAAATGTGCCAAATCCAAATAAAAAGGGAAAATTTGAACCCAATTGGTTGGGACCCTTCATCATCACAACAAGCTACAATTCAGGGGCATATCAACTATCAACACCCGAAGGGGAGCCTCTGTAGGAGCCCATCAAAATTTCATATCTCAAAAAGTTTTATGCCTGATATTTTAGGGTATAAAACCAAAAATACAAAAAAATAAAAAAATCCAAAAATCCCAAAAAATAAAAAAAAAGATTGAGAACAATAAAGATAAAAATCATCCTCTAGTGAAAACCACTTTGGTGGCGCTTTGGGCAAGTACCTTGGTGAAAACTTGGCAAACAGGCGGCTTGTGTAGATAAAGAACTTTCCATCCACCATGATCCCTATGGATTATTCTGCATTAGCTACCATCACCTTCCACATCACCCATCACATTCCATTGATCCTTCGATTCACCCATCCATGTCTACATCATAGCTTGATCCTATGTTCGTATGATGTTCCACCCTAGTACTACTTAGCACATCCCTAAGGTCAGTTTTTCCTGCCTATATTGAAATAGTCTATCACACCACGCTGGGGGCATGTTCTTATACCTACATTGGATCGGATTCATGTATATCCTTGAAGTCTTCCTTAAAATAAAAAATCCGAAAACATTCATAAAATAAAAAAATCCAAAACATCAAAAACATCCAAAAACATCCAAAACAGGTCTAAAATCCAAAAAATCAAAATAGAGTCGTCTTGTCAAACTACGTTGTCTCTAAGATTGAACTTAGGTAAGGTTGATTTTTTATCATCTCTCGAGACAAATTAGGTCAGTCCTTTAGGCATCTGTCATAATAAGTTGGCAATCCATTTGTTCATATTTCATCAATAAATCGAGTCAGTGCTAGTCAAACTGCGTGGTTTGTACGTGTATAACGTAGGTAATTCTAATCATTGATCAACCCTTGAGACCCCTAGGATAGGTCTTTAGGTTAGGTTCTTGGTCAAAATCTTAGAAAAACCCAAAAAAATCAGAAAATCCAAAAAATCAAAACATTTGTAAAACATCTCAAAAATCCCAAAATGGCCTCAAAAAATTTCAAAAACACCAAAAACATCCAAATATTTTTAAAAAATCCATCTATATCATCTCTCTTTCATCTGAAATAATCTCATTCATAATAAATCAATCATCACTTTCATCCTTTAGTAAAACGGTCAGAAGCAAGTCTAGTAGGTTCAAAAGGGAAAACCCAATCGTCAAAGTCTTGAGTCTAGGTCAGTAGGTAAGCAAGTTAGTCAACTTGGAGTATTAATAGCCTATCATCCAGTTAATCCAAAATCATTTGATAACATCATGTCCTAGGATGAATCCTTCCTACAATGGACATCAACATTAGGCATCATCATAGTTTAGTCTTGGCTAGCAGTATGAAGAACATTAGCTTGTTTGTTTACTTTATCTTTATATTTTGATTTATCTTATTGTGCTCATTCCAATGACCTTTCGATGATGTCTAAAATAAAATATTTAGAGAGAAAGAAATGGGGCAACGATCATTATCTTTTTATCTGCTGCGCTTGTTGGATATTCTTGTAATATAATCTGGTCATGCGTACTTTGTTTAGGTGTAGGGAAGATGTTTTAGATGTCATGTTGACCACATGGGAAGGCTTGCCTTTCCATGTTTTGATCTGAGATGTTTGGAATATCTAAAATACATTTTAGATAAGGTTTTGTTTACTAGGTGTGAACAGGAGTACTCCTTTTGATCGTCGATTCAAAGTCCATCAAACTAGGTACAACGCCATCCTAGTTCTTTATACCTTGATGCATCATACCTATGTGTATTATCAAACATAAGATAAATGACCCTTTTAAAATCCCAATTCCTGATAAGAAAATCATCATCATCATCATGTAGGTGTTGGATCCTCTTTTCATTTTCTTCTATCTTCTCTCCATACTAACATGGTACCATGACAGTTAATCAAAAAAATCATTAGATGCATCCACCTTGCATCCACAAATCATCAGCATAATGTATATCATATCATATCATATAGGAAACATAAATGCACTACATTTCATCATTAATATAGATTGATAAACATCATAAATTTGCATTCATTATGGGAATTATTAAATCATCCATTGCATAATCACATATCATATCATTTGCATCATCATCAGGGTATGTGCAGGATTATCATGGAAAAAATAGGCCCTTAAGTGGCAAAAACTTCAGAAAAATCAGAGTTAGGAAACTTGACGTGAAAATTTGAATAAGTTATCAATATTATTTCAAAAATATGTAAGAATAGAATCTGTAGAAAATTGAATTTAGTTTCTAAACTACTAGGGTTTAAAAAAAAAAAAAATCTGTTTCGTGAAAACTTGAAATTTCAATGCAGTAGTACTTAAATTTCAGGGAAAAAATAAGAAGTAGGTGTCTGTCTGACCATCCTAACCACAATAAAATGATAATATTTTTTTATAAGATTTTAGATATAAGTAGAGGACTCATGTTCTTATGTGATCATATTTTTTTGTATTTTTTCCCAAGTAAATAATTAATTATGAATTGTTTATTACAAATTTTAAAAAATATAAAAAAATGTATGTCTGACCACCTTAACTTGGTCAAAACTTCATGAAATTCAATTTTCTTTTCTTTAATCCCATAGTATGCAAAGCATAAAATGTGACACATGTTTTGGATTCAAAAAATGTGATACTGTTTAAAAGATATAGATGTTTTTCAATCAATCTATCAATCAGGACTTTATTCTTAATTCAAATAGAAAATGAATAATAATTAGTTATTAAAATCAAAGTAAAGAATAATTTATATTCGTGGAAAACTGAGAATATCTTTTAAAAACCCTTTTCGTTTCATCAATTTTTGTTAAAAAAAAAGTCATTAGCCACATACCCATCATATCACCACTTTTTGGCCCATCATGATCCTACACATACCCATCACAAATCATAAACCATCATGTATTCATATCATAATCATTTGCATTTCATAAATCATATTCATTATAATCTCACACCATCATCATCTCATAATCATTTGCATTACATATCACATCATCTTAAATAATTACATTCATATCATTGCATTTGTTTCATTACATTCATAAATCACAATGCATAATCATGAATCATTGCATGTCATAGAACCATTACATATCATAGTTCATCTCATATCACATGTCATCATAATCATTTCACATCAAAACATTGCATTTACATATAGGTTTATTAAGCATCTCATAAACATACATTTGTGTCATCATATCATAATATACATCATCACATTTTCATCAAATGCATAAGAAAATATACAAAAAGAAATGCATCCATAACCATGAGCATCAATTAACATTTGCATATCATAAGTCATAGCATTGCATATAGGAAATTAAATACATCCATCCATCATGCATAAGTAAAATAGGACACATCTCATAAATGAATCAAACCATATCATATATATATCATAAAAATGTAACTATCATGGTGCAAAGATCAGGATTAAATGTGTGTATCAATCAAATATACAATTAGAGCTATCAAAATAGAGCCCATGGATAAAAAAGAATGTTGTCTCTGATAAAAAAAGTGAAGCTAGCCCTGTTGGCTGCTCCCCTCACCCACCTGTCTCTCGACATGATCCTCTGCCTATCTCATGCCTATCTGTTGGGAGTAATCTGGTACTTAGGCCTTTGCTGGTATGGCCTGTCTATAATGTACCCTATAATACTTTTCCTCTTGGATAGCCTTGCGGTACATCCGCACCGAGAATATCCTACCCTACGAAGTGGAGGCCATATTCTCTAGCTATCGTCTCCTGCCGATCTCCTGATCTCTCTCTGACCTGGCCTAGTCTCTCTCAACAGTCAATGCCTGTACCTGGGCCTACAACTACTATATCAAGGAATCTCTTTGGTCTGGCTGTGGTGGTGGTGGTGGAGGTTGCTACTGCTGATCTCTTGGGGCATCATCTCTATGTCTATCCCCATCTCGGGCCTACTTGTCCCCATCTATCATTTGATCCCTGGGCACTTGATGCCTCTGTCCTAGAGATGGTCCACCTCCTCCTCTACCCCTATCCCCATCTCCATCTCCTTTGCCTCCTTGTCCCCACCCTCGCCCTACTGATCTACCTCTGGGACACCACCGTAGGGGTTCTAGTCCTGGATCTGTCAATCATAGAGGTGGTCTGAACCATGCAATATATTCTACTGTGACCTCTACATCTCCCTATCCTTGATCATAAGGCCACAAACTGACCATGAGCTGTCTGAAATATTTCACTACCTCATCAACCGAGATTAGCTCGCCCCATGTTATCTCCCTCATAGTATGTGCAAAGATCATCACGTACTAGTCATTAGGACAGTCCTGTCTGTCCCCAAATTTCCTAGCCACTCAATCAAGAAGATATCTCTCTATCATAGTATGCTCTCTCCCCTGCATAAGCCTATCCTACCTTGCAAAGAAGAGTTGTTGTACATCATCGAACCATGTGGGCATGTCGAGCCAAGGCCACCATGTAAAAACTATCATCTCATCAATAACCCTCCTCTAGTGAGGGATGCCGCGTGCCCCCGTGTGAGTAAAAGTAGTCAAGGCCCATTCGTATCGCCAGACAATAGGATCATTCGACTCTAGGGAAATCTCTATAACCTGTGGGTGAAGCACTGCAATGTGCTCCTAGGCCTAGACATGCAAAAGTGTGACCTTGGCCCCGATAGATCTACTTTTCAAGTATGAAAACTCATGGAGATCATGGTAAAGAGAGGCCAACATCACTGCCCCCCATGCAAAGCACTCTCATTGTCGGAGCGTCTATTTCCAAGCAAGATCCCATCCTAGATTGAAATATCAGCCGTGCCGAACTGTCACCATGAGGCATGCGATGATAGCAACAATAATCAATCTAAAATTGAGCATTGTGCCCCTATACCGCTCTAGCTCAATCTTCCCCTAAAAAAAGACGAGCTCATCAATCTCCATAACATCATAGAAGGAATCTCTCTCGGCCTCCACATCATAGATAACTCACTCTTCATGGATGGGCAATCGAAGAATGCACCAAACATCCTCCAAGGTCACTATAACCTCACTTATAGGGAAGCAAAATGATGATGTCTCACTATGCCATCACTCTGCCAGAGCAGTCATCATGCCCAAGTGTGTCTGGATAGAAGTGGCATAGGCGATGTACCGCAACCCTATTGCCCCAAGGTTCTTGTGGAGTAGCTCGTGCATACCAGCTAACTTGCTTAGAATCAGGGACCTGTGGTCCTGTGAATGAAGAATCCCTAGGTCCTCCTACACAAAAAGCCACAATGTCAGGTTTCGTAAAAAAATGAGATTTTGTTTTAGGTTTTCACAATTGAAACAACAAATGCGATGTTGTTTGCAATTGCGGCACTGTTTGGAAGTTCCAAACTGTGTCAATGAGACCCCCTAAACTCCAAAATATGTCATTGCATCACAGTTTGACAACGCTCTTGAACCTAAATTCTAAATTGCCCCGCAACGGCACAATTTGAAAATGCGTCTGACTTTGACCCCTAAACCCTAATTTCTAAACTAAGTTGTCGCGACATAGTTTGCAAATGTGACACTATTTAAGGCCACACGATGCTAATTATGCACTTTCAGCGATGCTATATAGCGCCACTTGACTCTATTTGACCTTTGACCTTATTTATTGTGCATGAAAATAAAAAAAACAAGTTGGGTAAGGGTCACATACCAGTGGTCCTACACCTGCTGGCCGCTAGTACACTTGCACTCATTACGCCATCTCGAACAGTTCTCAAAACTCAAAATGTAAGAATCTCTTAAGGGTTAGGTGTGCAAATGAATTGGAAGTGACCCCTTGGGGCCTATTTAAGCTTGAAAGTTGGGGTTTTTGACTCTGTTTAGTCGTCCAACTAGGGTTTTGGACCCCAATTCTCATTTTTTCCCAACCAAGGGTCATTTTGCATCATTTTTTTTGCATTTTGGCATTTTTTTTGGCATCTTGGACCCTTTCTGGACCCGTCAAGTAGCTTGTCCTCTTTCTATGCGAGATCACCCAAAAATCAAAATTTTCGTCTGATCTCTTAAGGGGTTAGTATACCAGTGTAATCCTTCTTGCTGGGGCACCAGTGAGGCATCTGAAAAAATCATTTTTTTTATAAATTTTGATCTTGATAGTTTTTTCTTCGAACTAATGCAACTAGTACATTTCTTCAAAGAGGGGAAAAATGTAGACACGAAAAATATACAAATTGATCTTATACACCTAATCCTGATCTTACTAATACCAGTTTGTCCTGAATCATCTCCTCTGCTAATCATTTAATTAAATAATCTCTATTTAATTAAATTCATCATATTTCATCTCTTAATTAAATAAATCAAATTTATCTGATTAAGTCATCATTTCCTATTAATTAAATAAATCATTTTATTTAATTAATCCTATAGTCTTTTTTATTAAATAATTCACTTTATTTAATTAATCTCTAATGTCATCTCCTTTAAATTAAATAAATTAATCTTTATTTGATTTAATCTAACACCACCCTCTTTAATTAAATAAATCAAAATTTATTTAATTAAATCTAAATTCATATTCCTCTCAACTTTGATTTAAATTAATCCAAAAATCTAAGTCAAATTTTCAAATCAGCTAATTTTGATCTAAATTAATCAAATCCTGATTAATCCTAATCCTAATCTATCAAATCCTCTAGATTTCACAACTTGCACAATAAATCATTTTATTTGATTTATAAATTCTTCTATTTTTTCTCAACTTGACATCAATGAGGGAATATTCCTCAAATTCAAAAATCCCTTCAAAAAGGATGAGTACACCCAACAAGGTATTAAAAGCCTCTTACATGTCATTTTCCTTGAGCCAAGTGGCATTTACTCCATTCTTCTCTCCCTCCAACTTGTCATCTCACAAATTTCAAATTCCACCTAACCATATTTATTTGCACATTCATCAAAATGTGCTCATTCCTCTTCCAATCACATGTTGACAAGTGGCCTCTTCCTATTGGTTGGTCTTTTGTCTCACATTCATCCCTTTTTCCTCTTTCTCCATCATTCTCTTCTATTTATAGGAGGTTCTTATTTGAACTTTGGATCCACAACTTCATGCGACATCATTATCTTCAAGTTTTTGATCAATTGCCATCCATTTGCATCCATTTTCACATTTTTCATAGCTAGGTTATAAAGAAATTGCACCAAAGAGTATCAAATCCTCATCATTGATCAAGCTTGCAAGGAATTGGGAAAGTGTCGTTTTCCGCATCAAAATGACACCAATTCTCCCATGGGATTGAGAGTTTACTCATTTGAATAGGATTTAATAAGCGTTGTTTTATTGTATTCTTCATTTCATTTGTTGTTTTATGTTTCAAAAGTCTTTAGAACTATGGTTCAATGGAAGCAAATTTTGATACTTAACATATTAAATGTGTGAACCATTCTTAAAACAACTGCGCATTTTCTACATTGAGTTTATTTGTTCAAGCAATTAATACATGCCTATTATATATGCAGTTTCCTTATGTCCAATAATTCCTAATATTTGAATACTAAAACTCAACGCTGATTAGAAATATATTGAAGAAAAGAGAGTATATATAAACAGAAATATAAATCATCTAAACTAACATTAATACTAACTTACTTCTTATTCATTAGCTTTCCTAAGAATTCCTTTAAAAGTTCTTAATCTCTGACTTTTTGTTCAATATTATTATTAACCAAAACTTAAGGTGATATATATTATCTTGGTAATCATATTGATAGCTGAAGAAGATAATATTTCATTAGTACAATTTAGCTCTATTGAAACAAATTTTAAAAGTCCTCCAAAAGCCTTGTTTTAGACTATAATATTCATGTTCATGAAAGCATTGTTAGTGAAAGATTTGGTATCGATTTATACATGCAGGGATGCATTCACGAGTCAAGACTATGTAGGCCACTACGAGAGAGTACATTAGTCAGGTCACTATGTAGGCCGATAAGGCTCGTTTTTCCTTGAGGCATAGTCAGTATGTCTGTAATTTATATGAGATGAAGGTTTTCTCTCAACTGTGCAATGTTGTCCATCGTATTATTGTTGTCTCTCACTATACTCAAAGAAATTTATTCACCTCATCTATTATTACAATCGATTTGAAAGTATTTGATTAAGATCATTACTATCACTTTCTTTATTTATAAGGAATCCTAAATCACTATGCTAGAAATCAGAGACCCATAAATATAAGCTAATACTCTCTACTACTAAAACGTGTGTTTTCAAAAATCCATTACAAAATCAAATCAAACTAAATAGAATTTTTTCTTTATGTTACTCAGTAATTTTTATACTAAAACTTTAAAGATGATTGGAGAGTTTTCTTCAATTTCATTATTGATATTTTTAATTATTTATTCTATAGTGTAGACACATAAAATTGACCTACTTGATTTTCTCCGTAATTCTTCTAAACATAATCAAAATATTTAATTATGTCATTTTTTCCGAACTCTTTTATTAATTAAATAATTCTTAATTATTTAATTAATTCATATCATCGATTCCTTTTGACTATTTAAATAAATAAATTACATTTATTTTATTTAAATACACCACTAATTTCTAATGTCTTCTTTAATTAAATAAATAATTAAATTTATTTAATTAGTCCATTACTTCCTCTTGATTTTTTATTTATTTAAATACATTTCTAATTCTAAAGTCTTCTCTTAATTAAATAAATTCCCTATAATTTATTTAATTATTGGTCACATTTATCCCTTTTTCCTCTGTAATTAAATAATTAGAATTAATTATTTAATTATCCTATTGACCTTTCCTCCAAATTTAAATAAGATCATTTATTTAAATTTCCCTCTTTCCAAGTAAATAATTTTAAATTATTGTTTACTGTCACATGACCCCATTACTTTTGAATTAAATTGATTTTTAATTTAGAAGGCCACTCAACCTCTTGTGGGAATTAATTTTAAATTTATATTTTAATTCCCCACTTTCCTCTTTTTTTGTGCTACATCTTCTTGTCACATGCATTCTCCACCATTGACTTGATTTTTCTAAAATCAAATCTCAACCTTTCATTTCAGATTTCACACTAATGTTGCCCTAACCCTAATTGAGGGTTGTCACATTTAATTTTAACCTTTGATCTTAGGGCATTTGTCAACTTTCAATCTTGGCCCTCCATTCAAATTTGGCATTTCTATAAAATGGAAATTTCAACCTCATTTTGTCACCTCTTGAATTCATGATTTCATGCTTAGGATCTTTTGTCATTTTATGCTAACATTGTCATTTTGAAGGATTTTCTATGGCATATAGGCTTTAGTTTGTACTTGCATTTTAGATCAAATCCTTCAATATTTGTTAGGTCTTGTCATAGGCATATTTTCTCATCAAAATCTGAGGGCAAACATAATATTGCAGCAAATGGAGAAGGGCTATGGAGGTGATTCATGGAGGTTTTGAGGAGCTTTGGTAATATCGTTCCTTGCTTTGCTTTGTTTCCTCTTTTGTGCTTCATAATTATCCTAAGGTTGTATTTCTCATTTTTGATTTAAAGCTAACTTGGAAATTTAGCCATAGTTACATTGGTGAACTTGACACTTGTTTTTTTGCAGTTTTCGTACAAATTTATTTCATCTTTTTTGTAGGTACAGGTATGAAACACCGCAGTCATAATTTTTTGAGATGTAAACGCTTTGTCACAATGCATTCAATTTTGAGAATGACACATTTGATTTTTTGAGCCACATTTGATAGACAGAAAGCCTCATTTGATTTCCCAAGACACATTCACAGGCCCCAAAGATGCATTTGATCTACATAGCAACACATCTGTCTGGTAACTTCTAGCTTTCGGTCCTGTGATGAATTTGGGCTGTTGTGACGTATTCGCTTGGTAAAACTTTTCTTTCAGGTTTTTACTATATTTTTTGCTTCCTAGGTTATAGATTTTTGGGGTTACTAATATTTTGTTGGTAGCATGTGGCATGGAGTCTAACCCTTGTTTGTTTATTCTTTTATTTCACAATCTTAATCAAACAAACAAATAAATCATCACAACTACAACTCGCATCTACATTTTATGGGTTTAAAATGAAAATGCATGCACACTCATGGGTTTAAAATGAGCACAATCTTGCATTACAACTCACAAGGCTTAAAATGAACATGCATTTTTCATGACATGGGGTTTAAAATGAACATTGTTGCTTTCACATTGGCTTAGAAGTTTACAAAGAACAAAGTGCTTGAGGTGTTTGTCCACATTACAACTTTGATAACTAAAATAAACAAGTGTCTCCACTTTGTAACCTCGATTCAATAATAGAAGTATCATCTCCCCTTGCTCACTTGTGTGATCCTAAGTGCAAGAGAAATTATTATTGACTCTAGGAATTGGGCCTTCCTTGGTGGAAAAAAGTACTCACCCTAAGGCAACTCAAATTGGCAATGAAGCTCTTTAGCCAAGCTACTCCCGACTGGTATACAAATGTGAATCCTAAAGGAAAACTTAGGATTACGAGTGTAGATGTGTCACACAGACAAGTGAATTCCCCAAAACCTTGTTGAGCGTAACCTCTTCAAGTTGGAATTCCTCCTTATCAGAGCTAATCTTGCCTCATGTGTGGACACTTGAATAGGTGACCGAACTAAAAAAATTTGTGTAGAAGCCAAAAACCCTATCCATTCTTTGGTGCAGTAATGGTCATTGCCAAGGCATCCACATTCTTGCAATTCTTAATAGAGGTGAAAATCTTTTCATGGGAGATTAATGAGAGATTGAAGCTTGGTTGAACCAAGAAGTGAGTGTCATGTTGGGGGAGCCAATGTGGCCAAGCTTCTAAGTCACTCACTAAGAATAATTATGGCTAGAGAAACCTACGTCGAATCCAGATAATATAGTCCTTGCCAACCCTAGGATTGTGCTTGTCTTCTATGTGCTTGTTTTCCAAAAGTTCAAAGACAATGTGTTTGCCAAGTGTTTTTCATAACCAATGAAAAAATAAACACCTCTTATAGATATGAAAAAACACTATCTCAAACTAAAACAAGCTAACAATCTGCCAAAATTGCAAAAACTAGACTTTTTCTTGCAACACATTTGCTAAAAATTGAATCGAACTTGACATTCTGGACCACATTTTCTGCCTTCTACAACAAAATCACTTTGATAAGCCAAATTTTCTATCTAAAACAATGCATTCACTTTCTCTACAATGCATTTGCCTTCCTGTGCATCGCAATTGCTCTGTTAAGCCACATTTGTGACTTGAAACATCGCATTTGTTGAACCTATGATGTATTTGATCCTCTGAAACACATTTGAAACCTCAAACGATGCAATTTTCTATCAATTGAAAAATCATTATCACTATGAAAAACCCAAGACCAAACATTTTTAAATAGCTTTCAAACACTTTTTCTCTGAAGTCTCTATCTAAAACCAGAACAAGAATTGCTCAAATCCTCCATCCTTGCAGTTTTGCATTTCACTTGCCATAAGTCTACCATTGCATCTTTTAGTTACATCCTTAGGTTTCATTATCATTTTTAGCATCCATAAACTCATAGGTCCCCATTTTGTAGACTTTAGAATAAGAATCTTTGCCATACTTTGCCAAATATTTTCCTTTAAAAGTAGGTTGCCATTGGACTTAATCAAAACTATCTCCTTTAGTCTTTGTCCCTTTGTGAGCTATTTCCAACTCATTAGTCTAGTGTGGAAACCTCACTTTGTCACCTTATTCCTTTAAACAAGTACCTTGACACTCCAAAATTGAGACATTGACCAAAATTTGAATGGTTGAGTGTACCTTTCCTTAAGTCTACCGATAGTGAGTGCATCATAGAACTCCTTTCATTTGGATTAGAACATTTTTAGTCTCCCTCATTTTAGTCTTCATTAGTCTCATTGCATTTGACATTTCCATTTACACATCATTGTCATTTTAGCATCTTTATTCAATCAAAAATCCAGAAACATAGTTTCATATCATTTGCATATATAGGTTTGGTCATCCTCCATCCTTCCTCATTTTGAGCAAGAATTATATGGTTGAAACAAGACTACAAAGAAAAAGAAGACAAATGGATTCATTTGGACATGGCAATAACTTGTATAATTTCCGTAATGACATGAACAACAACATAGACATGGGAAACTCTTTCATAAATCCATTCAGAGACATGGACATTTCATCTTCCTCATGCAACCCTTTTGAACTATTTATACGTGGAGATGAAAATGGACAAGTATTTGAGGAAGACATACAAGCTGCTGCCCAAAATTTTGAGGTGGCCTCCTTTATGGAAGAATCAATCCTATAAGATTTAGCCAGATATCTAGCCATGCTCCTTGACCAAGGGGCTAGGTTACCAAAAGGATTTGATATTAATACCTTAAGAGCAACATCCCCCTATCATACCACTCAAACAAGTCAACCACAATCAACAACATCACATGATGTAAACAATACCTCTATGGGATCCACAACAAAAAGTCCCACACATACCATTAATGCTACCTCCATTGATGCTACGACCACTCAAACCACAACAAACACAACCAATGTGGTCAATGCTGCAACATCTATTGGGGGAACATCAAAAAACATCACCTCACATTCAATTCCACAACAAACCTCCACCATTCCATCACAAACTGTTGGAGAAACATTTGGGGCTTCAACTAGCACAATGGGAACAAATACAACAAACCTACTCAGAGCTTCATCTAGTGTCATGGGAATGACATCATCAAGTGCCATGGGAACAAACTCATCAAAATCCTTTGGGAGAAGAAAAAGATGAGTCATCATTCAAGGACCTCAAACCAATATTCCTACTTCATCACAAATCAATACCAACACTAATATCCCCATAAGGAAAAATACAAACATTCCGTATGGTCACATTTACCAATTTGGACAAGGCAACCAAATAACACAACACATGACTCCATTTGGCCATCAAAATACTCAAGGATAACAAGGTTTACAGATCCAATCTAACACAGCTGGAACACACATTCCCACTTATGTCTCTCAAATCCATACACAACAAAATATCCCCAATAAAAAAGTTTAGTACCAATATATTCTAGACCAAAACACACAATTTTATCATCACCAACACATCCCAAATTAGAAAACATCATCACAACAAGTGGAAACACAAGCTATACCAATCACTAGCATGTGTGATGCTAAAAATAACCCTATAGTGGAGGCACTCACACTTAAAATTTTTGCTCTTCAAACACAAGTGGAAAACCTACAAATTTCCAATAAAAAGGATCACACATCATATGACTTATGTCGGTATCCTTTTGACATAAAGTTGTACATGCCACTATTCTCACCAGGATATGTGATGCCAAACTTTCCTAAATACAAAGGAAAAAATAATCCCATCAAACACATCAGAGAATTCACAACCAACTGCATGGACATTTCCTATGAACATACTTATCTAATGAGACTCTTTTATAGGAGTCTCATAGGTCATGCACTTGAGTGGTTTGTGCAGCTACCTAAAGGAATAAAATCATGGGATGAATTAGCCAACAATGTTTTTGAAAATTATTCCTATAAAATTGACATAGACATTGGCATCTCCTCATTATATAGAATTACTGAAGAAGACACAGGCGGGACATTTATTCCATTCTTCCAAAGATGGAGAACCTTAGCAAGTCGATGTCTTGTGGAAATACCAGAAAAAGAAAAAGTCACCATGTTTGTGCAAAATCTCCTTGACCCACTGAGATATGGTCTACAGGTCCATTGTTGCACCACTTTCACTAAACTTGTTGAAAAATTAGTTTAACTTGAAAAATCCCTAATCATGAAAGGTGAACTAAAATATGGCAGCAAAAACACCAACACAAACAACTCAAATCCTCCTGCCAATAAAAACAAATATTGGGTCGAAAATAAGCACATCATTAATGATGGAATTGTTGACGTAAAAAAAGTAAATGCGATGAGCCTTGCAATTACTCTCAAAGGGCCTCAACCTCAAAATGCACTAGTGACCACACCAACACCCACAAAAAACACCATCTAGAACAACCAAGACCAAAGACAACCACACCAAACTAGACGATTTCCTCAAAAATGCACATACACCCCCTTGGGTGAACCAATTGAATTTGTTCTCAAGAAGCTTATCCAAAATGGTGTCATCACATTATAGGATCCTAAACCATATGACCCTGGCTAGTTCAAAGCATCATGGTGGGATGACAATGCATTCTGTGATTACCACTGCATAAAAGGGCATAAAACCTCCTCCTATCAACAATTAAGAAATATTGTGCAAGATCTTATTGAAAACCACACCATTGAACTTGGTGGTCAACCATTTGCTTCTAATTCAAACCATACCATCCACAAAAACCCACTATAGGATCATGGTTCAGGTAACCCCTCGACATCCAGTGCAAAGAATAATGAAAATCGAGCCAATTACACCCATACAACCTTTAACTATTCTAGTGGACCCATCATTAATCACCTCAAAGTTGTTGATGAATATTTCAATACCATTACCATCAAGAAAAATATGGAGTGTAATGTCACTACCCATAAAGGCAAGGTCACAATACCAGGTCCTTCTGCTAGATGACCCAAGATCATAATACCAGGTCTTGCTTCCAAACCATTACAACCCAATGGAGAATTCAATCTTATTGAAAAACCGAACAAAACACCCGCCCAAATATCCATCCTTGAGTTGCTCCGCTTTCACCCGCACACCATATTGGACAAAGTCTTGCAGCAATATTCCATACCAACCAACATTGATGTCAACCACTTCAAAACCATGGTCGGATACTTGACTTCCCCCCATCACATCACCTTTTTAGACCTCGATTATTCCTCACCAAAGCCATTTCACAATGGCGCACTGCATATCGATATTTTCATCCATAAACATAAGGTTAGACAAATCTTAGTAGATGGCGAAGTAGGATTGAATATTTTCTCTCTAAAATTGGTTAAAGCTCTCGGCTTCTCTGATGATTTTATGGATGCTACATAAATCATTGTGATAAAGGCATATGATGACAAGGAATGTGCCTCTAAGGGTATTATCACACTTCCAATTCATGTGGGGCCAGTCATCATAGATACAACATGTCAAGTCCTGGATCACAAACTACCTTACAATGTCTTGGTTGGTTGACCTTGGATCCACACCTTAAAGGCCATACCCTCCACTTACAATCAATGTTTAAAGTTCCCCTTTGATGGCACTGATATCACCATACCAGGAGATCCCGACCCTTTCCAATACTATACCAATTTGAGAGCTACTTTTGAGCACCAAGTTCCCATCAACCACGAGGCTTCAACATCCACCTCATCCAAATACATTGACCCATCCAAACTTACTAAGACATCCACATCTCATTCCACCTCCACCGCAACATCCTCTGCCATCATACCAAGTGCTAACCATGATATTAAGATCTAGTACGTTGGTTGCAAATAATTCAAGCTGAACACAACCTATTATATCACAACAATACCAAAGACACCAAAAGTTTATGGTTGGCCTTGTTTCATAGTGGGGCCAAAGAAGACTTTCAAGGTCCCTCCGATGATGCTCTTCACACTATGGGGGGACATGAATGGTAAGGACACTTTAGACATATCTGATTGGATCTACAAGGACCTAGAAGAACTACCCCGGATACCAGTATGCCTATATGGAAAAGGTTATGAAAACATGAAGGCATAATGTTTTGATGGAACTAGTGGCCTTGGGATAAAAAAAATAGGAAGGAGAGAGCCCATATTGCCTTCTCAAAGACCAAGAAATCTAGGGTTAGGGTTCGAGCAACTCGAAACTAATGATCGATGTACCAATGTACATTTGAGTGAGGATGTAAAGGCTCCTAAAAGTGTCAAGACAAGTGAAGATTCCTCTACTGACACTGATTCACATGAATGGGAATGGGGTTCTGATAAAAACCTCAGTGATTATGACATTGATGAATTATTTCTAGAACCCGGTGAACTCTCTCTTGAGGAAAGAATCAGACACATCTATAATATTGATCCTTTGGATGACCATTCTAAACGAAAAGAATGGGTAAGCATTTTTTGGGCCCCAAATGATAATAAACCTAAATCGTCACCGATAATGTTTGACTTATCCCACCCCATTCTCAAACCTCCCCATGAGCCTGACATGCCTGAGCCTACTACCTACACTTTTGAATTGCCATCTAAACCTATTAATCATGATTTTGATCCATTTATCCCCTACTTTGACCATGAGTATAACTTGTTTTAATCTGAAGATGGTCCTTGGATAGAATCCAACTGGGAATTTAATGATAAAAGTTTTGTCTTTACACTCACAGCCTCTATTTGCTCTGTGTCATCCCCACCCTTTACCAACACTAACGATGGTATCTCCTTTGTCTACCCACAACTTATTGACTAGGATCAACAAGGCCCACCTGCTTTGGACATATTTCAGAATGATGAAGCTATTGCAGAATTCATGGGACTCCACGAAGGGATACCAAGTGGGGAACATAAAGCTAGGTTGATGATAGACCTTGATTGTGTAGCATACTTCAGAGAGACAGTGCAATCCTCCAGTCACAAAAATAATAAAAACAACACAAAAAAAAAAAAACCGTCTTTGGGTGAAAATCGCAAGGCACCCTTCGACGACAAAAAAGTAAAAATAAAGGACATATCCAAGGGTGAAAACCTCCTTGAGGCACCCAAGGATGGAGGATTGGAATTTCTTCCCATCAAACAAGATATATGAGAAATTTAAATTGAGGATACAATGGAAATCAACACAAACACACTAGAAAATCCAAAAATGGTTCTTGTCGCAACATCCTTGACAAAAGAAGAAAAGCCTGAATTTCAAAAATTATTTTTAAACCATAAGATTAACTTCACATGGTCATATACTGACATGACATGATTAGATCCAAAACTTGTTTTGCACCATCTTCCATTGCTTCCAAATTCCAAACCAGTCAAACAGAAAGTATGCAAGATGCATCCATAGATTGCATTGCTTGTTAAGGCCGAACTCAAAAAGTTACTAGATGTCAGATTTATCAGATCAATAGACTAGGCTGACTAGATTTCCAACCTCGTGTTCATCACTAAGACAAATGGAAAAATCCAAATTTGCACATATTTTCAAGATTTAAACAAGGCATGCCCAAAAGATGACTTTCCATTTCCCAACATAGATATCATTGTTGATCTCACAGTAGGGTACAAGATGTTGTCCCTTATGGATGGTTTCTTGGGCTAAAATCAAATTTAGATTGCCCCTAAGGATCAACACAAAATAACCTTCACTTGTCCTTGGGGAACCTACTAATGGAATGTCATTCCTTTTGGCTTAAAAAATGCAGGTGCCACATATCAATGAGCCATGACAATGATATTTCATGACCTCATGTACACACTAATGGAAGATTATGTAGATGACCTTTTGGAAAAGTATTTGACACACAAAGATCACCTCAAATTCCTAGAAAAAATATTTCAGAGGTTGGAAGAATGCAAGGTCCAGTTGAACCGAAAAAAATGTGTTTTTGGAGTGACTTCAGGAAAACTTTTGGGGTACATAGTTTCTCGATGAGGCATTGAACTTGATCTTGCCAAAGTGAAATAAATATTAGACATGCCTCAGTCAAAAGGAATCAGTGAGCTAAGGACATTGCAAGGAATATTATAGTCTATCTAACGCTTCATTGCACAACTAGCCGATAAATGCTAACCGTTCCAATATTTTTTTGCAAAGGCATCCCCTTTGTGTGGTCTGACAAGTTCCAAATGGATTTTCAACAAATCAAGGATTATATTTTGACACCACCTATGTTAATGCCACCCATTGAGGGGAAAAATTTTCTCCTATATATTTCGGCAACCACTAATGCATTGGGGGCATTGCTTGCATAAAATGACCATGAAGAGAAAGAACAAGCTATATACTACACTAGTCACACATTGGTCAGATATGAACTCAACTACACATCCATTGAATGTGCATGCCTTTTAGTTATCTTTGTTGCTTAGAACTTGTGACACTACATGCTGAATCACCAAACACACCTTATGGAAAAGATTGATCCATTGAAGTATCTTCTAAGTAGGGTAGCCTTGACAAGACATTTGGAAAAATGGGTAATGATCTTGAGTGAATATGATATACAGTACATGGACCACAAGGCAATAAAAGGACAAGTAATAGATGATCAACTCACAAATGCACCTACACAAGGAAATTATCTATTGGTATTTGACTTCCTTGACGATTCTATCTTTCACACGAAACCTACATCACCTTGGAAGCTTTACGTTGATGACTCTCATACTGGTCACAACTCAAGAGAAAGCATATTGTTCATCACACCACAAGGGGACTCCATTCCTAAGTCATTTCACATTGCAGAATATGAGGCACTTGTCATAGGACTTCACATGGCCATAAAATGGAAAATCAAGACACTTCTGGTTTTTGGAGATTCTCAATTGGTCATTAACTAGGTTAATGATGATTATGAGACCAGAGATGAAAATTTGTTTCCCTACAAACACATGGTTGATAGCCTTCAATCCTACTTCCACCTAATTTCTTTTGAACAAATTCCTAGGGCACAAAACAAGGCAATAGACACAATGGAAACAATATGATCTCTCTTGGATATCCCTAGCAATGTGCCACAATTCGAGTTCTTAGTGGAACAACTTTTGGTTCTTGCATATGATATTCCAAAATCAGAAATGGTTTATGAGATTGTTGGTCCTAGTTCACCTTGGTATCAAGACATACATGACTACCTCAAGTCCCAAACTCTCCCACCAAACCTAGCCAACAACCAATGAAAATACTTCATTCATAAAGCCGCTTGTTATACCATCATTAGTGACACCTTACCACAACAGCTTTGACAACACCCTTCTTTTCCATCTCGACACTGATGAAGCTCAAACAACCTTACATGAGGTAAATGAGGGTATATGCAAATCTCATTCAAGTGGCCTGACCTTAGCTAGGAAAGTTATGAGACTTGGGTATTATTGGCTGACAATGGAAAAGGATGATCTTCAATTTGTAAGAACATATCAAAAATGTTAGGTGCACAACGATCTA
Organism: Sequoiadendron giganteum; assembly: GCA_007115665.2. NCBI lineage: Eukaryota > Viridiplantae > Streptophyta > Pinopsida > Cupressales > Cupressaceae > Sequoiadendron > Sequoiadendron giganteum. Next base: position 270,289,641 of record CM021107.1, read on the forward strand.
ATTTAGACACCCACGTAGGATCTTAGTCCAATCACTTCTCCTTGTCCCTTTGCACAATGGGGACTCGACCTCATGAGAAAAATCCATCCCACCTCACCCAATGACCATAAATTCATTATCACTGCCACTGAGTATTTTACTAAGTGGATTGAAGTCGTCCCCCTCACCTACATCACCGGTCAGCAGATTTCCAAATTTATACTCAATTACATCATTTGCCGATATGGTGTCCCACAATCTATCGCCACAAACAATAGTTGTTTGTTCAAAAATCAAGACATTCGTAATCTTTGTGAATGCTTCCACATCCAACACCACTTTTCCACTCCATACTATCCGCAAGGAAATGGTCAAGCTAAGGCATCCAATAAAACAATCCTCTAAATTCTTAAGAAGATTTTCAATGACGTTGGTCATGACTGGCATCTCCAACTCAACCCTGCCCTATGGGCCTACTACACTAGCATCCGCACACCTATTGGGGCCACCCCCTTTGCCCTGGTTTATGGATCTGAGGCCATATTGCCCATTGAGGTTGAAATCCCCTCCCTACGGGTCTCCTTGAAGGGATTGATTGATGATGAAGAATACCGACAGTCTCGATTGCATGAGATGGAAATGTTGGAAGAAAGATGACTCAATTCTTTGAACCACTTACAGGCATATCAAAACCTCCTTTGCAAAAGCTATAATAAAAGAGTAATGGTTCAAAAGTTTGAGATTGGTGATTTGGTCTTAATTTAGAACCCAAGGAATCAAGTTGATCGAGAGAAGCTTGGAAAGTTTGAGCCCAATTGGCTGGGTCCTTACATCATCACTGCCACATTTGGTTTTGGTGCTTATTAGCTAGCTACGCCAGATGGAAAACAATTGAAAAATCCTATCAAAAATCTGTATTTACACAAATTATATACATAGCATCAGAGAGCTTGGCTGAAAACCTTAAAAATACAAAAAAAAATTGAAAAATAAAAAAAATCATCACCTTGATGAAAACCTGGCAAACAGGTATCATGGTGACACCAAAAAATCTAAAAAATGACAAAAATAGTAAAGAGAAATAATTCATCCAATGGTGAAAACCTGGTAAATAGGTGCTTTGGATAGGTACCATGGTGAAAACCTGGCAAATAGGCACCATGCATAGTCAATCTTTGCTTCGCCATCTACTATCATTCCATCTATCTTCATCCAAAATAAATACCCATGAAATTTCAACACATTCATGACATTCGTTATAGGTCTTATCATTTCCATCTATGGCTAACAAATGGTTGACATCAGGCCTAACATATCCCTTGCCTTGCATACAACATATTCCCTTTTCATTTTATTCTGCTTGGATAAGTCCTTGACCAGGCTAGGGGTAAGACCTTTATCACCTGACTATAGTGGGTATCACACATGGTCTTGACAATCATAAAAAATCCTGAAAAAATCCTAAAAATCGTAAAGAGTCTTAAAAAAACCCTAGAAATCGTAAAAAGTCTTGAAAAAATTCTAAAAATCGTAAAAAGTCTTGAAAAATTCCTAAAAATCCTAAAAATCCAAAAATGTCTTGAAAAAGACCAAAAAAACCGAAAACTGTCCTAAAGAAAACACAAAAACATTCAGAAAACATAAAAAACCCCAAAATAAAGTCAAAGTCCATCATGTCAAGTCTTTGTCATAGTCGAACTATGTTGTCTCTATGCATTTGCTACATAGGCAAGGCACATCTTAAATGGGGCCCCGAGACATTAGGTCAGTCCTTTTAGGTTGTTAAAATAAAATCATGATTCAATCTCTTGTCATTAAAGAAAAGTCATTGGTCATGTCGAACTATGAGGTCTAAGAGTGTATGACGCGGGCAAGGCCATCAATCGATGAGCCCTCGAGGTTGCACTAGGTCAGTCCATTAGGGTTCATGACATGACACTTTCACACACATCAAATATCTTCAAGTCGGGAAAACTCATTATCAATCCTAAACTAGACAACCTTACAACAAACTTAGACAATCACCTCAATCGACATCTTAATTAGAATGGCATGTTAGCATTGGCACGCAGTCAAATCAATCATTCAGTTAACACCTATCAAATTATCATCACAAGTCAGTTTGTCATCTTTGGGTTTTCCTTCAGATGTGTCCTTTTGAAGAACAAATCATGTCATTTATTTATGCTTTAGGATGTGTCCTTCTTAAGCATCAATATCATCATCTGACATTTTGAGGAATTCTCTTGACATTTGAGAATCGATCCTCTTGACATCAACATCATTCAAGATGTGTCCTTCTTGAATCTGGCATCACCTAGCATTTAGCAACCTAGACCTTGTCAAATTTGGCATCTCGACATCAAAACATTTGACCTTTGAACATTGAAAAAACACTTGGTAGACACTTGGCAAATATTATTTGTCTTTTGATTTTCATCATGCCACTACTTCCTTGCGTCAGAGGAGCCACGACATAGCATGATGATTGCCCTTGTCTTTTATGATCATCCTGCTACTAGTTCCTCGAGGATGTCCTGATTTCAGGATTTAGAGGAGCAATGACGTAGTACGATGATCATCTTATCTTTCATGATTGTCATGTGGCTAGTTCCTTGAGGATGTCCTGACATCGGGATTTAGAGGAGCAATGTCGTTTCATGGATAGTCTTGTCTATTTGTGGTTGGTTGTGACAAAATGACTAGGGGAAATTGAGTTCCTCATCTGAGTCACGATCATCCTTGTCTGCAATTGCTTGTCCTATGTGATGGTTTGACCTTGCACACTATTGATCTATGTCATATCATAGTGTTTGTTGGCCATTACGACAATCCACCCAATGATGATTAGAGCAACACCTATTAGTACTTTGGAAAATATTGAAGGATTATTTTTTTGCACTAACATGCATCCCTTTATCCACACTAACATCCATCTTTGTTAGGTACCCTCTCTCCTCTCATCTCCTGATGATATCTTGTGACATACAAAAACATAATTGCACACTCATATGAAAATTTTATTAGCACGTTTCACATTTACATAAATCTATTCACATAATAAAATTTACATTCATATTTCATTCACATGACATATAGGTCCATCATTTACATTCATCCATATTGCATACATCAAAGAATCATTTGCATCAATTCATTTGCATAACATATAAGCATCATAACCATCCATAACATCAATGAATACATATAGGATCATAACATAAGAACATCATACATTGCATAATCCATACATCCATAAGACATCCATAAATGCATTCATAATCATAAGCATGGCATCCATTCGTAAAATCATCATCATAAAGTTGTATCATTAGTACATACATGTCATCATAACTAGTCATACATTAATGCATCCATCTTCATAAACATGGCATCATATAAAATATCACTATCATAATCATAAAGTAACCATCATAAATGCATCATCATATTGCCACATAAATCACATCACATCACATAAAGCATAATAACATAATAATGCATAACAACATAACGCAAAGCATGTAGTCCAAAGGAAAATTGCCTCATATATATATATATCTCAAAATCATGTCACAGGATAGAATCTCATGGAATCCCAAAAATAGAGCTCGTAGGCTCGATAGTCAATAAATAAAGTGTCTCAACAATAACAATAAAATACCATATGCCCTAGGTTATGCTATCCTCTCCCCCTCGGGGTGACTGATGGGGTGATTGATGCTCACTCATGAGCTCAACCATAACATGAATTGAGGACACTGTAGGCTGGCTCTGTGAGGCTGAAGGATCGATAACTGGAGATTGGCTATGTTGTGACCTATGGCCTGATGATACTGATCCATGACTATGGCCAGACCTATGGATTGATGAGTTTCGATGACTGTAGTGTGACCTGTGCCCTAAGGACTATCCTGATGATGTAGACCCACCTAAACTAGTGTGTTGCAGCTGTTGTTGTGCATCCTGCTACTTCTCTCTATCTTTCTACCACTCCTTGTCCTACTTTGTGATCAGGACAACCTAGGATCCCATCTCTTTGGTGGCACTTCCTTTTCATAAAGAACTATGTATCGCCCCTAGCTCTTGTTGATCCTTTCCAACTCCCTATCCATATCTCTTGTGAGCCCCATGTTCAACTCCACAAACTCTCTAGCCCATCTCTCGGCCTCCTGCTATCTCATCATAGCCTGGTCTCTCTCCACCCGCACCACCTCTAACTTTGTTGCTAGTGCCTTGTTCTGAGACAAGGCAACATCCAGTCTGCTCTGTACATCTAATAATCTTTGGTCCACTATGGCATCTAATGGCAAGGGTGGTGGCATGTCGCCATCCTCCTCCCCATCTATCATTTGCTCCCTCAATCGTCTCTCCACCTCATCCATCTCATCCTCCTTGACAATATCAATCTCATCATCCTCATCATTACCGACTGCCTCCTCCTCTCCCCCAATCTCCAATGCCTGATGCTCTGTGAAAACATCCTCCTCCCTCAGCATCTCCCCCTTTGCCCTGATGTCTCCCTCTAGCTAGACCTCCATCTCTACCCTAACCTCTACCTCCATATCTCCCTCATGCCTTCCCTCCCCCTTTGGTTGCTCGCCCTCCTGCCTAACCTCCTCCTCTCTCTCCCCCTCCTCACCCTCCTCTCAGATGGGTGATAATGGTGCTCCACCTACTCACTACTATTGGTGTAATTAAATATGTTGTACCTTGTCCTAGTTCATGATTACACCTTAGTTAGGTTTACTTAGGGACCACATAGGAGGTAGTTGGATCTTTTCCACCTTTGGTGGACTTATCATGTTATTACTTTATCACTTCCACCTTTTGTGGACATATCATGTGATTAACTCTCCACCTTTTATGGGTGATTCACTATTTGTGGTGGTTATCACATTATCACTTTTCCACTTTAGGTGGAGTGATAGATTTTCACAGTTGTCTCATGCCATAAGATTACGACACTTTTCATAATCTTATGCACTCCTATGTTCTCACCTTGGCTATATAACCAAGGGGTCTCTCATTGTAAATCATATCATATCATAATCATACTGATGAGAATATAGTTTATTCTTGTCACATTATTTTCTATCTTCTTGTGCTTTCCATTTGGTCCATAGATCTTGGCATCCATAGCCAATTCTAACATGGTATCAGAGCGGGTTGGGTGCCATTGGAGAGTCTTTTTCTGAGGAGAGGTACCAGATTTGGGGAGGGTCCATTTTTGGCTCCTTATTGTAGGTTCATATTAGAGCTTGCTGGTGCAAATATGAGCTCACCATTGTGTTCGGAAGGTTTGAGAAAGTCAATTTTTCCTTTTGTTTCGTCCAAATCAGACATACGAGGCCAAATCTATGAGGGTTTGAAGTTGAATTGTGGTTGCTAGATCTAGAAGGTAGCTACATTTTTGAAGCATTTTGGGTCAAATCTTACCTTGTCATTGCATCCAAAAGGACCAAAAAACCTAAGATCGAGGTACAGAGTGTCGCAGGGAGGTACCAGGTTGCTCTTCAGGTGCCATGTGGCCTGTCGGTCGTGGCCCCCGCGACCCCATTCACCTGCCACTAGCAGCCAAAGAAATCTAGCATCCTTTCAGCCAATAAAAATTGGTAAAATTAAATCCGGTAGTCAATTTTTCAAACCGGTGGCAAAGAATATTTTGATTCAAGATTTTTCCTTGAGATTCCGCCGAACCAGTGACGAGGGAAGGGCGTCAAAATTAAGCATGGAAAACAACATATTCCATTTGACAGAGAATATTCTTTTTTGGCAGGCCACAAGTCGTCAAATTTAATCGGGAGGATTTTTGACGTCATCCCTATGCCAGTATTTTCAAAAAAACATTGCCCCCCTCATCGTTGGACTTTTTGAATTTCCAATCCAACTTTGAAGCTCCATAACTTGCTCATTTTGGCTCCTTTTTTCGAGCATTTTTTTTTTATTTGGGCTAATTTTTTGTGCTCTTCGTAGTGGTGCAATCATTTTTTTGTTTTGGATTTTTTTTTTTTCCATAAATTTCAGATTCGCATAGGTGTTGCTGCTTCGTCCTCATTTTGGGAACTTTGGGAGCTCATAACTTGCTCCTACGGTAACATTTTTGGGTGATTTTTTTTTGAAAGTGCATGATTTTTTGTGTACTTTCAAGTGGTGTAATCAGATTTATCTCATCTAATATAAATTTTTCACTTTGAACTTGAGGCCTATTTTGGCAATTTGCATGTTCCAAGATCAAAGTCCACTTTGTTGTTTTTGGTAGTGGCAATTGTAAACAAACTAAGTATAAAGTTCCAAATTAGATATTGCTTGGGGGTTTCTTGATTGAGTGATTTGGGGGGGTAATCTTGCAGTGGTTGATTGCATTCTTTTGCTTGGTTTGTGTTGTTGCAATGGGGAAATCTCAAATTGAACTCCTAACTCCACATAACTATGCTACATGGAGAAAATCAGTATGGCACTATCTCATGATGAAAGGTCTAATAGGTCATCTAAAGGACACTATTCAAAAACCTACTAATGCTAAAGAATTGGAAAAATGGGAGATTGATCAAGAGAGAACACTTGGATGCATATGTTCATTAGTCTCATTTGATTTGCAATTTCATATTGATTCATGTAAAACACCTAAAGAGCATGGGAGACTTTTGAAAATTTGTATGGTAAAACATATAAGATTAGGGGATATCAGATTGATAATGATTTGATGAATCTTGATCCTAAAAGTTTTGACCACATCCAAGACTACATCTCCAAAATCAAGCAATTAAGAACATAGTTGAAAGAATGCAGTATTGAAAAAGAGGATTTACAATTGATTCTGAATGTGTTATCCAAGCTTGGTCCTGAGTATTCAGTATTTGTTTTTGGCTTTCATACCCATCAACTTTCTATGGGAGCATCATATGTTGATCCTAAGTTTGATGACTTTGCAAATCTCCTAATCCAAGAGGAAGCTAAGTTAATGAACATGGGTCTAATCATGTCTTCCAAGCCACATGCATTGGTGTCTAGTGAGTCAAAGGTACAGAAAGAATCAGGGAATCTTGATAAGAAGCAAAAGATGAAAAAGAACAAGCCACATAAAGAATCAGAATCCACTCATTCAAAAGAAGAATCATCTAAGAAGAAGAGGTCTTTTTGTGCATATTGCAAGAAGGATGGACATGAAGAACACTTATTGTTATAAGAAGGATATTGATGAGTTGAAAAATCTTCTCAAAAGAAATCAAATTGATTTGCCTTCTAGAATGTCTGAATCTTCTTCTCCTTCTTCTTCAAAACAATCTAAGGGAAAAGGTTTCATTTGGCATCTACATCAGGATATAAAGGTCAAGCTCTTTGTGCTTTTTCAAGTTCAGGATCAGGTAGATGGCTTCTAGATTCAGGAGCATCACATCATATGGCATCTTCACAATCTATTTTCTCTTCATTTCAACCTTGTTCTATGTCTCCTATCTTGATGGGAAACAATACATACATGAGTGTAATTGGGAAGGGATCTATTAGTTTTGGGGACAACACTTTCCAAGATGTTTTGTGTGTTCCTCATTTGACGAACAATCTTCTTTCCATATATCAGATTACACATGGTGGAGATGGGAGAACTGTGGAGTTCACACCTGATTCAGTCATCATTCGAGACTTGGAGAGTAGAGAGATCATTGCTACTGGGGTGGTTGATCATTCATCTTGGTTGTATACCTTTGCAGATTTTGCTTCTGATGGTGACATTGTTCCTTCGGCTGTTGATCACACTTCTAGTGTGAACCATGATTCAAAGGAGACATTTGGCTACTTGAACTTGGGAGTTCTCACATCAGATCCAGTACTTGAGCCATGCATTTCATCTCCTCCATCTACTATTGCAGTTGATGATGCTTGTGATTCCACAGTTTGGGTTCCTTGTGATTCAGTGCAGCAGGACATACATTGTCTTCCAGATATGGCTACTTTGGATGGCTTCTTGACAGGTATTTCAGACTTGTTTGTGGAGTCTCATCTTGCAGATTTGGGGGACATCATTGATGACATTCATCTTCTCTTTGATGAAGATGCTCCTTCTTTAGTTGTTGTGAGGGAACACTCTGACCCTCTTGTTCATTCTCTACATGATCATTCTTTGCAGTTTGGCGTGAGTGTGGATACTTTTGGACAACATTTGGAGGAGGCTTCTTTGTCTTTAGAGGGGATATCTTTCTCTTTGGATCATGTTCTACATTCATCTCTACTAGATGTTGGATTGTCCTCTTCAGCAGTGTGGCCTAGAATGCCTGTTTGGAATGTGTCAGCTTTCAACATCAACATGGAGACACTTGAGCATGCTTTAGAGATATCATCATCCATCATTTATATTCCTGACATCCTACATACATCCATGGTTTTTTCTTGCATTCAATGTCGAGCTTCTACCATCATTGCAGGAGACTTAATATTGAGGTGGGGCTTCCTTGTCTCTCTTCTAATTCTCTCTTATGGGGGGGTCTTTTTCCTCACATGGGGTTTTTACTTTCTCATGCATCATTGAGATCATTTCATTTTTTGTATCTTTTATCTCTCTTTTGGGGAGGAGTTTTGTCCTGCTAGGTTTTCTCCTTTTCTTTGTTTGTGAGAGATTGCATTGAATTTGTACATGGGTACCTAACATGGCCTCGTTTCCAAGACCCACCTTGCATTGTTTTCTTTTGTACACTTTCTCCCTAAGTTGCACTTAAGGGGGGTGTTGGTGTAATTAAATGTGTTGTAACTTATCCTAGGTCATGATTACACCTTATTTAAGTTTACTTAGGGACCACATAGGAGGTAGTTAGAGCTTTTCCATCTTTGGTGGACTTATCATGTTATTACTTTATCACTCCAACCTTTCGTGGACATATCATGTGATTACCTCTCCACCTTTTGTGGGTGATCAACCATTTGTGGTGATTATCACATTATCACATTTCCACTTAAGGTGGAGTGATAGCTTTTCATAGTTCTCTCATGTCATAAGATTACAACACTTGTCATAATCTTATGCCCTTCTATGTTCTCACCTTGGCTATATAACCAAGAGGTCTCCTATGTACATACAATCAACATCATATCATTGAATCATATTGATGAGAATATAATTTATTCTTGTCACAGTCATATTCTCTATTCTTGTGCTTTCCATTTGGTCTCAAGATCTTGGCAGCCATAGCCAATTCTAACATCTTCCTTAGTGATAGTTTGGTGTCCTAGTTGAGCAAGAAATAGGAATTTTTTTCATTATCTATAGCAAAGGCAGAATACATTCTAGTAGCTTCTTTTTGCACTCAGGCATTATGGATGAAGTAAAACTTGAAGAAAATGAAGATTGAGTTTGATGGACCTATTTCCATTCTTTTTAATAATACCAGTGTCATAAACATTTCAAAGAATTTGATGATGAAATCAAGGAAAAAACACATTGCAATCAAGTATCATTTTTTGAGAGAGAATGTTTCAGAAAAGGAGGTGAAGTTGGAATATGTTGAGACCAAAGAGCAAGTAGTAGATATTTTCACAAAACCTCTTCCTAAGGAAACTTTTGAGTTTCTCCAATAGAACTTGGGAGTTGTTGCTCCCTCCTCCTGAATCAAGAGGAAATATAAGTTATGGGGGAGCTTTGTATCCCTATTGCAATAATTTTGGGTGGTCTTGTGAAATTTTCTCAGTAGTAGTATGGTTTGGACTCAAGGGAGTTTGTTCGGGGAATAGGTTTATAGATTGCACACAGAGTACCAAAAATACAAAAAGGGAGGAATGGAACTCAAAGTGATATCTTCTAAGGGGGAGAAACGGAACTCAAAGGTTGCTGATTCTTTCCATTGATGTCAAAGTTGGAGAAATGGAACTCAAAATTCTATATCTTCAAAGGGGTGAACATGTATTCATATTTGATCAACTAGTTTCATGGGTAGTTTCATGGTGGTCAACCTTCTGTTTTTTCCATGAATGACAAAGGGAAATATTTTTAAATAAATGTTGTCATTGATGTCAAATTTTTTCAATGATGTGGTAAGAGGATAGATTCCAAAGGTGTGTCAAATAATCTATGATTAGATGTGTACTTGCATACCTTTTAGTATTGGTAATTGTATTGTCATATCACTAATCAATCATATCACTAAATCAAGAAGCATATATTATTAGCTATATTGAGTTGTGTCTACGTTCTAAAATTTTGTGTGATTGTTGTATCTTTCAAATATCATACATATATCTATTCATTATGATAGAGGTGATCTGGAAGGCTATACCAAAAAAATTTAGTTCAGTATTTGTCAAGTTCGGTGTTTCTTAGGTCTCTCTTATGGATATGTTGCTTTCTCTAAATTTTGAGAGGAGAGTATTCCTACACATTTTCTATCATTTTTATAATGTTTTTGGGAGATATTTTCAACATGTAATTTTTTTTGAAGTGACAGAATGCTCTTTGTCCTTGCCTGTCAACCAGTTGGTGTTAGAGAATTGTACGATAATTGCTAGTAATGGGTGGCATTCAAAGTTAGCATGCAATATTAGGATAGGACCTGATTAAGGTTCTTGTGGTAGCACATGATATCATGTTATTTTGGCAACAGCAAATTTGAATTAGGATCGACCTATTACATGCTTCATGAAATTTGAATTTAGGTCCACCTTACATCATCCTAGCTATTTGTGGATCCCCGGGTAACATAGAAGAGTGTTAATATAATGTCATGTATATATTCCTCATATGTGTAGATGCACAATGTGAAGTATACTTGCATCGGTATTATAAATTGAAGAGAAGATGATGAGTGAAGTAGCATCTCAATGTGTGTGCCATTATCAAAAAATCATATGAAGTGTGTGAGAACTGTAACTTTGGCGTGTGTATGAGATGTATTTAGTTGTATAGAAAATTTGTAAGCCTTATTTCTATAATCTGATAGGACTAGTGTTCTACTTGTTGCATTTTTCTATTGGGGATTAGTGTCTCCAGTAGGTTGGTGCCTATAGATACAATTGGGGATTGGTGTCTTTAGTAGGTTGGTGCCCACTTCATATTGTAAATTTTCTTATTATATTCCTACTTGTGAGGTTGGATATGAATAGTAGATCCAAGTAGCTATTCTCACTCTGGTTTTTCCCATCTTGGGTTTCCACATATATCTAGTTTTCTCTTGTGTGAATTTGTGCTCTTCGTGTTGCTTAGTAGTAGCGAAGATTCATTATTCATGTTCAATTATGTGTTTTGAGGTTAAGAGTTTTGAATTGATCAAATCTATTGATTCACCCCCACCCCCCTCTCAGTAGATTGTGTTCCCTTTAATGGATGTGCACATATTGTGTGATGCATGATAAACTTGAGCACCTAGATGATACTATTGATAAGTATATGTAAAACTATGTTATGCTCAAGGAAGATGTATAAGGTTGTACTCAAATCCTCTATCCCCCTTAGGAAGTAATTTTCCCCATTATATTGATAATAAGATGAAGAAACTACACTCATGCAAAAGACTCCCAATGTTGGGTGAAATCACAATATTGTGTCTCTCTTTTGGGACAAGCAAGTTTTTGAAGCGGGAGAGTGAAATTCATTATAGCACCTTCATTCAAAGATATTTCTTTAAACAAAGGTCCTTTGATCAAAGGCTTCCACAAAAAAACCTTTGTTCAAAGGTATATGTTTGATTGAAGGATGCCATTGATAGAAGGTATTTTGTGGAGATTAAAAAACATTATAATAATACCTTCAATCGAAGATATTAGTTTAATTTTTTTTAGCGGATATATGAACTAACAAATAAATTATTATTGGTTTATTTTTCCAATTATCTTCCAAGAAGACTTAGCGAGTGAGTCGTGGACCTGAAGCATTTTACCAATGAGGATGACATCTAACAATGACCCAAGAATAAATTTACATGCCTTGACTTTGACCGAAGAAGCACTATATCCAGGGAGGTCCCCCATTTACCCTATGAACATTTATGTGCTTAAATTGCAGCTTGCAATGTTAATTAGGGTTAAATGATAGTTTTTTACCATAAAAACCTAAAACAAAACTACATATTTGGCTTTACACCTACCAATTGTATTTGCTTGAAATTTTCTAAAGCCTTTTCAATAAATCCATTTTTTGCATAACCTATAATCATTGCAGTCCATGGAACCACATTTTTTTGAGGCATTATGTCAAAAACTTTATGTGCCTTGTCTATGCTTGCACATTTTGCATATATGTCTACCAAGGATATTAAAACTACAACACCTGACAAAATTCCTCTATCAATTATACTTGTTTTTTGAGAGTTTCCATAAGTCATGTGACAATTACACAAAATTCCTCTTAGATAGTATGCAAATATAATTATTTCTTAAATTAATCATACAAGGAAATATAGGTGCTAGGAAATTTCAATGGATAAAATATTATATTGAAAATCATCACATTCACTAGTATTATGGCATGATATATCATCATTATCATGGCCTACACCAATAGGAACTTTGTAGAATTCAACATAAATACATCCTCTATACTTTAGTCTCTTCACAGTCTAGTAAAAGAGATAAATCATCTATGAGAGAAAACACTAGCAGTATTTTAGGAGAACGGGTATTTTATTCTATATGTTATAAGTGATGACATAAAATATAATGAATTCAAGGTTGTTGGAATGCATTTCCAAGAATTAATGTGAATAATTTCCTAATCATAATCAAATTCTATTTTGTATATATTTAGTAATCCTCTTTAGATCAATCTAGGTCAAATACCACTAGTGAAGGACATGGACTATGTGTGTTCGAGAAACATATAGAGAAATTATTTTTCAAACATTTAGAATAATAGTGATATTAAACAACATTTTCCATGAAAATAGAGAAGACCAACACAAGTTAACTTTCATACAATAATTTCGAATATAAGGAATGTAGAGCCAACTCTACTAGATTGGGAGCTACAAATATCACAAATTCTAACTTTTCCCTCACCTTGAAAGAAAAATATTATTTTTCCTTAGTATATTTTCTTGCATCAAATGAATTAGTTTCCTTGCATATTAATTTTTTGTTATAGTAATTGGGAATGCCCATAAAAATATGTAATGCAAAAAATATACCTACACCATCATGCCCAAATCTATAGGATGGGAAAATTGATGCAAAAATTCTATTTTGTATTGGCCAACTAGTTATGAGATAAGTTTTAATTTGTGGGTAGAAACAAATATTATAAATGGTACACTTGGTCAAGTTGAATCAATCACATACAAAAATATTAAAAACCACCAAATCTTCCCTTGTTTCTCAAGTAGTATAACTCAAATATTATATGGATCCGCCTTGGGATCACACCCAACCTTAAAATGTGCACATCATCCTAAGAATCCAAGGGGAAATTTATAGAATAAATATTTCCCAACTCTTAAAATACAATCCTTATTTATGCTTTTGATTTCACTCCTCTGGTACTACAATTATACTACCCCAACTTATCTCAATTTTTCATGAGTTTTTCTTAAGTTCACTTAGTTATCTTGAAATTTTACCCTTCAATCAATTTATCTTTATTTTTGACCCTTTATTCAACTATCCTACTTGCACTCCTTGTAGGACCTTAATGTAGTACCAGGTAAATTAACATACAATAGAAAAAAATTTAAGATCTTATTGTTAGAGGCATTTGTCTCAAAATATACGCATAAATACAAGGACTACACTTTTAGAGTTAATTTTCCAATTTACATGAATATATGGATATTATGTTCATAATTAATCATCAATATATGATTTGGAGATTAAATATACATTGAGAAGGATAATAATATGCATGTTCTCACATCACAAGCATGATAACCTAATAAGCCTAATAACCTAATAGTTCAAGGATCATTTGATAGTTAGAATAGGATCTTCAATTTGTGTCAAGGATCGATTATATAGAATAATCCTTCACCTATTACTAGGTTTGGTAGTTTGGCTACCCCTTTTTATCCAAGTTTGGCTAATATTCTCTTTAAATCCCAGGTCATAAAATTCATCCAAGTATGTCAAATTTTCCTTGAAAATTTACAAACATGATACATTTGCTAATTCATATTCAATTAAATGTTCAATCATCATGTTCTAGAGCTAATTCATAGATTATTTTAGGTTGATTTGTGTTTCAATGTATATACATTTTTTTTAATTTTATTCTAAATTAAAATTAGAAATTAATTAATTTTTATGCAATGCATCGATATGGAGGGACTTTAGGCACGTACAGATGCAAAGATTCAAAGATTGCAATCAATTTTGGATGACCCTTCGACCACGGGGGTCTACAATAGTAATTGTGAGGAGATTTTAGAGAGTTTAGTTAGGATTAGATAGTCATTAGGAGGTGTGCATGCATATTCTAGGGACACTTTAGCAACCATCTTTGTCGAGATGAGGGATGAGGTTTCAAGCGATGTACCTTTGAGCACAGTCCAACTTAGAGTTCCAAAGGAAACTATCAAAACCAAATGTTTTCCCCAATATTCCACTAGATCTCTGGTGAGGGTGTATCAGGTTACTAGGTGCATAGATCCTAGTATGACCCTATTGATATATCCATGATTTCTTCTAGCACATGATTGGTATGCATATAATGATCAAATTTTGTTATATTTTGCACAATAGTTATACATTGAGGTCCATTTAGGCCTCAATGTTAACTATTTATATTTACCAATTAATTTGGGGTAGGGTCATGGTAGGGTCTGTGTAGGGATACATACCGACATGCAAATCAACAACGCCCAAATTTTACGGCCTTGGTTGTGTTAGGACTATAAAATTTTCACCTAGTTTACATTCAATGATTGTCAAGCCCTAGTTTCAAGAGTCCACTAAAAGAGTTCTAGCCCTTGCATTATCCATTTTCCAGGTCCAAAATTCATATGTTATATATTTTCCTAATTCATCTTTTGGATCATACATGTATGTTATTACCCTAACTAGTGTCTTGTTTGAGTATTGTGGTGACGCAATAGGAAGTTGGTAAAGCATGAGCACCATCGAATAGACTTTACCATATCGGTAGAAGTTACATCGGAGTCCCATCAATAGCATAATTCATACAACGCAATGAGAACCATGTCGAAGATACCAAACCATATCAATGAGACTTGTTTCAATATCCTTTCAACGCTCTGAATGAAGCATCATCAAGGACACGATAGAATGTTGGTAGGAGTTACCTTGGAGTCCCTTCAATAACACAATTTGCATGAGAAGGGCATGAACACTATCGGGGATACTTCACTACATCGATGGGAGTTAATTTAAAGTCCCCCCAACAAAAAAATATGCAAAAAAAATATGATGACTCGCACCCCCATGAGAGCCAAATTAGGTTGCGATACTGCGATAACATTCTCGCATCACCGCAAGAGTACCTTGGAAGCTGGTGTGGTATCACGGTGGAGCCTCCCACACCACCACAATGAAGAAATATGGCATCTAAATGTTACCATGGTCCCGTTATTGACTTTTTCAAGGCCTACGGTATTGTGGTAGAGGGTGAGCATAAGCAGTCATGGTCATTGCAACCCTGCTAGGAGGAAACCAAAGGCCTACGGTAGCATGGTATACATCCAAAATAGGAGAATGTGAGCAAGAATAATTGACTAGAGCACTTAGTGAAGATGCAGTGCAGCAATTAAACATTAATTTAGTATCAATAGTCATCAAAACATCATATCAAAGGGTGGGAATACAAAAAGACAAATTTTTAGAGTGTGAATAGTCTGAAGCTTGTTGCTTCCTTCATTCCTATAAGAAGGAAACCAAGACCATGGGGAACTCTTTTTGGGGGGGGAGGGGGAATCGGATTTTGGAGAAGGCCATTGTAGAGGGCTTGTTTGCTAAAGCATATAAATCAAAAGCCACTTTCTCTAGTGTATAAATTTTGGGTGTCATTTACTTTTTGAATATCATTGATGAAATTTTACCTATATGTCTCCATTTTGTTTTCTCTTGGTTATTTAAATTAGTATATCAAGCATATGTCTGGTTTTTCAAAACATAATTCATGTTTTATGTGATATTTTTAATATGGTTTCTTCAAGAAAGAATTAAATTCCATTGAATAGGTCACAATAATCTGGAGGATTCAATTGGATAGATAAGGAGAACCTGATAAAAGATAATTTTTCATGTTTATGCAAGTCATAAACAGTATTGTGCCAAGTAATTTGAGTTATACCCAGAAGGAAGATGCATATCAATTTGAAATTATAACTCGGTTACCTAATGGAAAAGGCATCAATCAATTCATTTTCCAAAACCATCCCTTATATCATATTCTAAAATTCAATTTAAATTTACTATTGTAGGAGTGGAGGTATTTGTAGTTTGAAAATATAATTCAAAATCATATGACACTTTGAACTAGATTGAAAAGGATGATTTAATTAAATAAAATTCATAATCTGCTCAACATTCACCAATTAGTTTTGAGGATTTAACATTCAGTGGTGAACACAAGGTAATACCCACCTAGGCATAGTAGATCCTAAAGTGCAAGGAGTTCCAAACCATCTTGGTTGATTATGTTCATTGGCCAAATGCTTGTTAAACTTGAAGGCAAATCTTGGCATACTTTTAGAGCATAGTGATCTATAGATTTGGGAACTAACAGATTGATGAATCTACTGGGGAACTTCTTGTAATAAGAAAAGAATCTAAATCTCATCTTGGAGCTCTGGAAGACTAAAAGACTAGATCAATATTTTCCTCTTTTCTGAGGAGGTGGAAAATCTAGTTGAAAATCTTTAAGAAATTATGTATGAGTGATCAGTTGAACATCAAATCAGAAAGATTGGATTTCAGACATCTAAGCATCACAATTTCATCTAGGATGGAAGGTAGAAGATCCTTGCGTAAGGGAAGCCAGAAGAAGGATGATAAAAGGTGGATAGAAAAGCAAGGTTCAGGGTCCTCTCCCACTTCAAAGACCAATATTTAAAAAGGGGAGGCCACATCAAATCAACCTGAAATTACAGAATTGTAAAATACTACACACAATGACCAAGGGAGTGCATCAAAACAACACTTCACGATATATAGTAGTCCTTTGCATGGATAAAAAATTCATAACAATGAAAAATTCCCACCAAGGGAGCCTCACCAAGCTCTTCAATAAAATACTTTATCTAAATCTTTCCTAGCCTTTAAGCTTGATCCTCAAAAAATGGAATTCCATGCTCATCTTGATGAAGAAGCAAGGAAGATACAAGCACGATGAGATTATGAGGACATAATGGCCCAATGATATGTTGAGAAATCCCAACATGGATTCATGGAATAGGTACTACCAATGGGACCCTTCATAGATACGTATAGTGGTCCTACTACAACAAGAGAACCAACTTGTCAAGAGTTGAAACAAAGGATAGAGTAGATGGTA